>JAMZAV010009040.1:0-26782 GCA_024449915.1 Sweltsa coloradensis | reverse complement strand
GCGGCTCCTTAAAGCTACTAAGCGTACGTGCCACGTCTACATACAATACAATGTAGTTCGTGTAACTCGCGAGGGAGACAGGGAATGTCCCAGGACTAGCTGTGCATAACAAATAATTCCAGCATTTGCTTTTTGTCTGAAAAAAAGCCTGGAAATAGTTTCAGTCTGCATTCGTGGTGGTGGGTATCGAACCAACGACATGCAGGATTAGTCCTAGAGTCTGGCAGTAAAGTGTCAGCCACCTCTATCGGTGTTCTCCTTCTAGAAGATTATTTCCCGTAAGACAAATAGTTATGACGCGCCCTATAAAACATAACCTCAACATTCTAGGCCGTTTCGCGACCACTTACAAGTATTTGCACGTCGCGTTGATGAGCTTACATGGCATATCTTCTGAATTCCTACATGTTTATAACATGTTGTATGCTTTGCCTGTGTGTTAAGGCTTTGTTTGTTGTTGCATATGTTATATAATTATGTTATAAAAAATATTTCTGTAATTTGTACCCAAACAAATATCCAAGCTCAAAGATTGCGAAGGTCCCCTGAAAGATTCACCAACGTCGGAGTTGCCATTCATCCGGCAGATAGCAAACATTTAGAAAAGTAACTGTGTGTTCAGATCTATCATGCAACTACAATTCAGAAGTTAAATAGTTACCGTCTCGGTGGTCTAGTTGGCTAAGACGCCAACCTAGAATGTGGGAGACTCGGTTTCGAATCCCGATCGGGATAGATTTAGCTTCTGAATTGTATTGAATATTAACAATTCCACCTACGGGAGTGTTTCCCGACCAACCAAATCGAGAAAGTACAAATAAATTCAGAGAATATCTAAGACTCCAAAATCACCGATTTTATAGAGCCTATACCACATTATTACTTGAGGATAAACTTCTTATTCAGAAGCTTGAAATTCCACCACATACCTGGTTTTGAACCCTGCACCCTCTTGCCCTCTTCACAAACGTAAGGAGTAAACCAAGAACACGTGTACACTGCGTTATAGCCGGAGGCAAATTGATTAGAGCTATACTGCAGCCGAGAAACCTATACACAATGATTGTGAATAGCGCGTCGCATGCAGTAGTAGTGGCCAAAGTGCAGTGCACAGTACAGTGCATAGTCCCAAGCCGCGCATTCCACTGTTACACTCTCATTTTCTTCAAATTTGATCACATTTCATACGCAGTTCAGTTCATAATCATGTGGTTTGAAAAAGAGTGTAGGTGAAAAGTATTAGACACCATGGGAGGTAGGTTCGAATCCTACTGTGAACCTTTTCCAAATTCTTATTCGCCATAGCTGCGCCCTAGATAGAGTATCATAAAATTTATCCATCATTATAATTCATGCAGCTACTTTCTGACAAAAATCTAGTTAAATTATTTACTAAAAATGCTCTGGATTTAGGGCCTTTATAATGTCACCAGTTTAAGATATAATGGGTTTTTGGGCTTTTTGCTGTCACCAGTTTAAGATATAATGGGGAATTGAGAATATAGCATCTACACTCCTGCTCCTTTTTTCTCATCTCACATTCTACAACACTACAATACATACTACAATCACATATTTAGAATGTACCATCTCAGTAAAATAACTGATTATCAAATGGGCTTTTAATTTTAAGTAGTTCCTAATAAGCCTGTCGGCGCCGACGCCATCGGCGAGCTATCAATGGCCAACCAAAGACCGGTATTTTAACTATCCACCACCGAGCCAACACGTTGGACACGATCCACCTGCGGACGACGGGGTGTAATCATTGCAGTGTTTTTTGTATCTCGTTGGTCTTGTGGTTAGCGTCTCTGCTTCCAAATCCAATGCAGAAGGTCCAGGGTTCGATTCCCGCCACAGTCAGAAGTTTTTTAACTTTTTAATTTGGACTTATGTCCATCAGTTCTTGTCTAAGAAATTTGTAAACGGTGACTTTGGAGCCGTCCTAGAAACGAGGCACATAATAAATTTATAGTTGTTCTGAATCGATCTTGTTGATTCTGGCTTTGATCCGCGGGTGTTCGAACTGTCCATACCACTGATTGCTATATTTCCCATTAAAAATATCGATCTTCAGTTAGTTATCGCGTCGGGGCCTACAGGGTTGGCTTGGTCGCTTTGATTCACTGTTATATAACTGAGTGGGTATAGACTCTAAATACAAATTTATTTTATTTATTTGCTATTACTTGCAGCAACCGGTCTCTATCATTACCCGTGTATTTACTTCTTTACCTAAAACATTCTCTATTTTTTATTCACATTTTTACAGTTTTAATTTATTATCAATGCTAAAAACACATAACATGTCGGTTTGTTGTTTTTACCTAACTTAATGCAAATTCCGTAGACGAAATATGAACTAGAAACCGCGTGTTTATTATTTCGCAACATAAGTCGAACGCATCACAAATTTCAGACTACGCATCCGATTTAATATTTCTGTTCGTGTGTTGTGTTTGGCACTGGTTTTTCATCAACTAGCAGATGAAAGTTCTAGAGCCGAGCCGAGGGCGGTTGTCGTTATAACTCAGAACACAATATTTGAGTGTTTACACGAAAGCGCTATTTTGGTCAATTCAATAGTCCTTTGTGGTGTGGTCTAATTTAAAACGTCCGTGCTACAGCTGCGACTGTATTAGTGCGCTCGGACGACGCATACCTTTCGAACACGTTGGACAAAATAAGTATTAAACTATAGTAATTAAATAAAAATAAATAAAATAAATTCGTATTTAGGGTCTACTCACTCAGTCATATAAATTTTCAGTGGGGGACAGTAAACCAAAGCGACCAAGCCAACCCTGTAGGCCCCGACGCAAAAGACGAGTGAGCGATAACCAATGATCGACATTTTTAATAGAAAATATAGCAATCTGTGGTATGGACAATGCGAACACCCGCGGATCAACGCCAGAATCAACAAGGCCGATTCGGAACAACTTTAAATTTATTATGCGCCTCGTTGCAAGGACGGGTCCAAAGTCACCGTTTACAAATTCCTATAAGACAAGAACTGATGGACACAAGTCCAAATCAGAAGTCAAAAAACTTCTGACTTTAGAGGGAATCTAACCCTGGAGCCTCGTTGGTCTTAAGCGTCTCTGCTTCCAATGCAGAAGGTCCAGGGTTCGAATACCGTTACAAGATAGAAGGATTTTAACTTCTGGTGCGACTTAATTAAACCCATCAAATCTTGATTTAGGAATGTGGTTACGGTGACTCTGAATTCGACGGTTGAATCGAGTTCAATTTGTTTGGTTGGTGTTATTACTATTTAAAATAGCCTACCGGTCTCTACAGTTGGTTATTGTTTGCTCGTCGGTGGCGTTAGAGCTGAGATGGTTGGCTTGGTCTGCTAGGCCCTATGTCATATTTCCCACTAAAAATCAGTTAGGCTATGTGACTGATTGAAAAGACTAAAATACGAATTTATTTATTTTAAAATACTATTTCGCAACAAATAGGCCTATATTTTGTTTAGTTGCGAGTGATAACAGTATTAAGAGCTCTACTAAATAAGTGCATTGCTAGGCTGCTTCGTTGACGCTTCTTAGTTAAAGTCACGTTGGATGAACTAATAACATCCTATAGGACTACATTATCATACGTGTTTAAAAATCATTATGGTGCGATTTTCGTATAAGTATTCATGTGAATATACCAAAAAGGTGGCATAATATCTGACCTGAGAGATTTTGAATGTTCCCTGAAAGTTTCATCAATATCAGCTAGTTTGTCCGGTCAAGAGCTAAAACACATAAAATTGTAGGCCTAGGCCTAGGTAAACAAATATCGAAAAAATCAAAGTACGATTTTCATTAGAAATGTTTCTTTTCCATACCAGAAATTCATATCATACAGTCCTAATGGTATTCCGAAAATATAATCAAGATCGAAGCACCCTTAGTTGCTTGAATTAAAACTAGGAAAACGCTAAAGTCCCGCCGCGTTGATGGATGAGCTTTTTTTTTTTTTTTTTCTTTAAATTTTAGTTTGCGTGGGATATCTTTACTTTTGTAAGTGTTTTGCTTTACTGCCTATGCCTTGTAGGTGATTGTTGTCAAGTTTCTTTTGTTATTTGTCAAATGTTATTATTTACCGTAAAACACTTATATTAAAAGCTTTATTTCTATAGATTCTGGCTAACTTTTTAAACTTTTTCTTTCAAAAGGTACTACATCACCATAACCTTAATGTCCATGTATAATATGAACGTTGTAGCCCCACCCGTTTGGTCAGAATCGGCCCAAATGGCACGAAAATATCGCACTAAACCGTAAAAAACTTATATTAAAAGCTTTATTTCTATGGATTCTGGCTAATTTTTCCAACTTTTTCTTTCAAAAGGTACTACATTACCATAACCTTAATGTCCATATATAATATGAACGTTGTAGCCCCACCCGTTTGGTCAGAATCGGCCCAAATGACACGAAAATATGGCACTAAAAATCGAAAAAAATCGTAAAAGTACGATATTCATGAGAAATATTTCATCGATTGTACCCAAAAACAATACACCTCTAAGTTTAGAGATTTCGAAGGTCCGGTTAAATTTTCATCAAGATCGCTAATGCCGTTTTCCCGGAATCCTGCTAACAAACAGACAAAAATACAGACAAAAAAAAAACAAAAAACATTGGAGCTAAATTTTTTGGGGGGTCAGTGAAATTGAAGTCTTCGCTTCGCTCATCCAAAAATTAAAACGTTAAATACATTTTTCAACATTTTTCTTTATATATCTCTTTCAAGAAGTAAACTAAACAATATGACGCTGCTATGACAACTCCACTTTAACACACATCCGCCAAAAGGTACGATGGATTTTATTTCATGTTCGATGATTAAAAACACTTCTGTCTATAGAGTGTAAAGCCACCATAAGTTATGTTCTTTTCCAAATGTAACTTTTCTAAACCGCAAACCCATTACCTCAATGAAACATTACCTTTTTTGTGAGAACATCAAGTTGTACTGGTCGTGTGTAGTTGCACTTCAATTATTTTAGAAAAATGAAGTCAATAAGATTTTCAAACTTTAGTCTACTTTTCTTGTCTAGTGTGTAAGACACTGACAGAAACTAACTTGAAACTTGTTTACTTTGAATTAATGGTTGTTTACTTTGGACCATAGATACTTCACCAACAAGACAAGATGACAAAAGAATTGGGGCAGAAACAAAGTGCTCAAACAGCTCAGAGTTGATCTGTTCATGCTACTAATCGTATCTAGGTTATTTATTTTTGACACCAATAATATGTAGTGTAAATGATGTATTTGTTGTATTGCAAAAGAATAGTAATTATAAATCAATTATTTTAGTTTTAAAGTAAGAAGAGTCCATATTGCAATATTTAAAACATTTTAGTGGATATAGCATCTCTTTATTTACAGTAAAAACAACGTTACGGAAATAAAAATATAATCTATTTCCGCCATCAGGTTATTTTTGAAAAACAATATTTTAAATACATTTAAAAACGAACAAATACAATAGCCAAGGTAGATAAAGAGTTAACATTTTTCACACGTTATCCTCCTATGTGGATTCCTTTAGTTTAATAGGAAATTGCATTTTCGTTTATATCACCTTGGTTTTCTCAACTTCCAATTGTGTCAAAAATGTTAAATATATTTGCTATCCACTAAAATGTTTTTAATAAATTAGTTATTATAAATTATCTTTGTTGCCGGTACGAATAAGGTAGTAATTTCTCTTGCTTCTCTTTCTCGTAATATAAATAATAGCTAACTTTGTTTGCAATAATAATCAATTCGATCTGTATAAATTTACAGCTGGTTAATTGACCTGGGATGCTTTCGGGTTCTAGCGTACTAATCAGTATAAAGTAGGCCCTGCACGTCAAGAAAATAAATTACGAAATATGTAACAACCAAAATGTGAGCAAAAGTGTGAACTTTGTTGAAAATATGTTTTATTTTATTATTTTATTGATTTAACACATTGATACGTAATAGGTTGCTAGAAAAGGACATAGCCCCATTCATATTTAGTATCTAGCAACCTTTGATGAATGATGATGCAAAATGATGAAATACTTTAGAACAGTGGGTTCTTCAACTAAACTAGGCCTATATGTTATACTATTATTTTTTTGTTCGGTCTGTTCTGTCGCAGTAGTTTTTTATTTGACTATGATATATATTTTTTAAAATATTATTATATTATATGCATATATTTCAAGTCCCGATAAAGAAAACAACATTTTTTTTTAAAGTGAGAAAATAAGAATAGCAACCACGACAGACCAGACCAAACACTAAAATGTTGTGTACTATACTATATTTGGCTGTACGAAAAGGGCTTCCAAAATTGTTCTCCAAGGGAATATTTTTGTGCTTGTTAGGACTAATGGTGCTGAAAGGTTTGTCTCATAATGATGTACGTGGCTAATGGATTTAGACAATGAACGGGTTGTTACGTATAATAAGGGAATGGGGAAGAGGGGAAGAAGTGAATGTCTTACCTTTCAGAATCCTTGCTTTGAAGTACCAAAGTATAAGAATAATGTTTTCTGCTTTGTCTATCATAACAAGATGGAAGTAATTATGTTCCATCAAGAAAATAAGGGCATAACAAAATGTTAGGCAGAGAGATTCTTTGCAATATGTTCATATTGATAGAATACAAAAGAAATTGGAAATAAAATTCATTTTTGATAAAATAAAATAAAATTTCTTCTGTACGTTCCCCAAGCAGAAATCATGATCTCACATAGTAGCTCAGTGTGATGTGTACAATTTGTGGTACAATGTATCAAGTGTCGGGAGTTTATGCGATCTGTCTTGGGGGTGCAGAGAAATAATTCATAATATGTAAGTTTTAAGACAGAATACGTGTTCACAGAATATTATTTCATAACAATGATTCTGACCTCTGTTATAGATTTAATGCGTTGTAACTTTGATTATGGGGGGGGGAAAATACTGTCCTAAAATCATAACATTTTAGCTTATTAGACATAAATTTCTGCTTAAGAAATCTGAACAGGCATCGTCAAATTATTGTTAAATAAAAAAATAAAAAAATAAAAAAATAAATTGGTATTGTTACAAACCAACCCTGTAGGCGCCGATACCATCGACGAGCGAACAATGTCACCGTTGAGGTTGTTAGGCAGTTCATGACGCTAGCATAAAAAAAGTCTTCTTTGTCACAACTCTAGGTTGTATTGTGATTGTCAGTGACGTAACTAGCCCGTGATTTTTTGGAAGGGCGAACATTTTTGTAACCACACACATAAGTATGTATCCTGGTACAATCGATGCCTTCCAGTTAGTGCGGGTCTAGATGGACAATTTACTAGGTTTTAGCATGGTTTCGTCGATAATTTATAAAATTTTGAAGATTGTCAGTGTAATTGTCAGTTTACAAAATCTTGCAACAAAATTGTGCCTCCCCACCTTCGCCCCCCCCCCTCACCGTCGGGACTAATACTCTACTGGCGATTGTTATCTAAGACGGCTAGGTTATGTCTTATGTGAGTCATGGCGCATGGTCTATAAAGAGTTATAGCCCGGGGAAGTCATAAGGTATCACAAACATTTCGCTTGTTTACGCCCAGTTTATAAACGTTTAGATCAGATGGCTGATTCAGGGACGTGCGTAGTGAAGAGTAGAAAGTAAAGAAATAGATGATGATGAGCAGCAATATATAGGTAGTAGAAGGTCGCTTCTAAATTAAGGAGGACGCATCTTTCTTCGTTAGCACCCGTCGACAATTTTGATTGAATGTCGTTTTCTTAATCATAATGTGAGACTTTTTCGAGAATCTAAGTGTAGACACAAGTTTATCCCGGAGTGACCCTCTTCATGTGACTATAAACTAAGCTATTTGGAAAATTATGTAGGGAACATTCGCCTAAAAGATCGACCGAGAACCGGTAAATTCAACATTGCCGTTGAAAACCTTAGAAAAACTTGCCGTCAGGATTGCTACTGGTGGGGTTCGAACCCGTGACATCTTGAAAAAGAGTCCCATACGAGCTACCTCTATCGGTAATAACGATATTAGTGGGAATCTAATTCAGGGTCGTCAATTCGATTCCAGCCACTGGCAATCCTGTCTAAACGATTTCTTAAGGTTTTTCTATGTCAGATAAATTTCTGGATTGGATCCTTTCTGTCCAAACACGGCTAGATTATACCTTGTAAGACATCTGAAGAGAAGGCCACACCTCTGTTACCTGCAGTGACCAATCATACGAAAAAACCCGTATTTTGTCTTCTTCTTTCTAAAAGTGTCCCAATGTACGCACACAGTTGTCCGTGAATGTATTGAAAAAGGACAACTAACAAAAAAAAATCAATATGCTATCAGTGTGAACCTGTCAAGCGTTCTATGAACACTTGGTAGAACAAAATTAACCTTGGAATAAGTTTGTAAGTTGTATTTCTCAGTGTTAGAAATGCTTTTCGGAGGTTTAGGTAAACCATTAAAAATCTTAGCTTTTTTGAAAGGTGAAACCCTCTAAAATTTTTAATGAGATACCACAATGTAAAGGCTGGATCATTGAAGTGGACGTCAAGCACCAATTTAGTACGTTCGTTCAAAATTCAACCGCTCTCTGGTGGAAGTTTAAAGTTTTTAAGAGATACATTAATTTATGATGAACATTCCGTTCAAATTGAATACTTAAAAACCTCAATCTATAATTCAACTTTGCTTCTCGAATAGGCGCATCTGACAATTCCACAAAAAATCTACGATATGAATCCATTATTTATTATTTATGTTTAAAATGTGACAATTTTTTAAATATTTTTCTAGAATGGAAAACGCAGCGTAAAATTGAACCGCTGCTAATTGGATGAGCGAAGCGAAGACTTCAATTTCACTGACCCCCAAAAAATTAAGCTCGGGTGTTTTTTTTGTTCTTTTGTTTGTTTTTTTTGTCTGTTTGTTAACTCTCTACCAGGCAAACGGCATATCCGATCTTGATGAAAATTTGACAGGACCTTCGAAATCTCTGAACTTAGAGGTGTATTGTTTTTGGGTACAATCGAAGAAATATTTCTCATGAATATCGTACTTCTACGATTTTTTTCGATTTTTAGTGCGATATTTTCGTGACATTTGGGTTAATTCTGACCAAACGGGTGGGGCTACAATGTTCATATTATACATGGACATTAAGGTTATGGTGATGTAGTACCTTTTGAAAGAAAAAGTTGAAAAAGTTAGCCAGAATCCATAGAAATAAAGCTTTTCATATAAGTTTTTTGATTTTTTGTGCGATATTTTCGTGCCATTTGGGCCAATTCTGACCAAACTGGTGGGGCTACAACGTTCATATTATACATGGACATTAAGGTTATGGTGATGTAGTACCTTTTAAAAGAAAAAGTTTAAATAGTTAGCCAAAATCTATAGAAATAAAGCTTTTAATATAAGTTTTTTACGGAAAATAATACCAATTGACAGGTAACAAAAGAAACTTGACAACAATCAGCTACAATGCGTAGGCAGCAAAACAAAGAACTTGCAAAAGTAAAGATATCCCATGCAAACTAAACATTTTTAAAAGCTCATCCATCAACGCGGCGGGACTTGAGCGTTTTCCTAGTTATAAATATATTTTTTTATAAAGGAGTTCGTAGTACCCGTACCATGTTAACTTGTTTCGTTATATCTCCGCTTGTACACCAAAGATATTCAAGAGTTTTTTTTCCTAACTCAATTTGGGACACCACATCCCCCAAATGACAATATTTCTTGAAGTCGAAACAATTTCAAAACTATTAATGTATATTAAGTGAATGCGCGTATCGCTGTTAAAACAAACCCTAAGCAAACAGGTAAATAATTTGCTTTCTTGTTAAATATATATTTTTTGGGGGGAATTTGGAGCGAGATAATTCAAAAGTAATACCAAGCATCACTTAGTATTGCCCAAAGTTTGCTGGGAAAATAACTCGTAAATATACTTGGTCTATACAAGAGGATATAGGTAATATTAGGATATACCAATCAACATGTCAAAATCCACTTCCGCATACTCTTAATTTGAATAACTATTAAGTGTGATGGGGATATTGAATACGACATTTTTACAAGATCTGTGTGTTGAATCTAATGACGATACGTAAAATAAAAATAATTATGCTATATTAGTTTCCTATATAGTGTTATTACATTCTATAATTAACGCGGTGCAATGTCCCGAAAACTGTATAATATTAATATTACGGTCCGCAAAAGCCTTCAATCCTTCACTTTATATACTTTTTTAATTGGATGAGCGAAGCGAAGACTTTAATTTCACTGACCCCCCAAAAAAATTAGCTCGTTTTTTTCTGTTTGTTTACTCTCTCCCGGGCAAACGGCAGATGCGATCTTGATGAAAATTGGAAGGACCTTCTAAATCTCTAATCTTAGACCTGAATTGTTTTTGGGTACAATCGAAGAAATATTTCTCATGAATATCGTACTTTTACGATTTTTTTCTATTTTTAATGCGACATTTTCGTGCCATTTGGGCCGATTCTGACCAAACGGGTGGGGCTACAACGTTCATATTTTACATGGACATTAAGGTTATATGGTGATGTAGTACCTTTTGAAAGAAAAAAATGGAAAAGTTAGCCAGATTCTATAGAAATAAAGGTTTTCATATAAGTTTTTTACGGTATATAATAACAATTAACAAGTAACAATAAAAACTTGACAACAATCACCTACAATGCGTTCAAAAAGCACTTGCAAAAGTAAAGATATTCCACGCAAACTAAAATCTTCTAAAAAAAGCTCATCCATCAACGCGACTAAAAAAAAGTGTTTGCGAAGCTTCCTAGTAATTCGTCATTTCATTTTCACCTAAAATAACAGTCTTTGAAATGCTTTTTTAAACTAACATTTTCCCATTTTAAAAACATTTTCGCAAATCGTAAAATACATTCCAATCCAATAAACGTTTAGTGTGTACCATTACGTTCGCCACATGAATGCCAACATCCGCTGGTTAAAAACCCGAGAATAATCAACTCACAGTAATCCTGAGTCCAGCTGACTCGAACGCGAGCATGCCCGACAGTATTAAACAAAGCTACGGAGCGGTGATAATGCGTTTAGTAATGATACGTTTAGCAGGTAGTGTAGTTCACACATATTAGCAATGTTGTTGTCGGTTACTAATTTATACACGTGTAGTGCAGTGGGCCGAAACACACACTGGATTAGGTTGGCTATAGATAGATTGTGCTGCTGCAGTGATAGCACGAATTATTTTGAACTATATTATTGAGTTCATACACATACACACGTAGGCCTATACTGATATATTCGAATTGATAGGCCTATTCAAAATATTGATCTTTTTACAATATGCTAAGAACGTTTTTCTTCATTATTGTATTCATTTGAAAACTTATTTACAAAGGATAAAAAAAATATAAATTTTTATAAATGACAATTGTTTGGTGATTTTTGTTGCGAACGTTCTTTAAAGCAATTTCTTTTCGATACGATGAGGGGCGATAGATGGAAAAAGGGGCAATTTACTGAACAGCTGTCCTTTATGGGGGATTCGCAAACCCCATCCTGCAATAATGTCTAAATCTTCGGAAAAGCTCCAAAATCGTTTTTGACACCGCGACGGACTTTACAAATTAACCTTTTTTAATTTTAATACAAATCAACACTTAAGCTAAACATACTAATTGATTACACAAATGCTGTTGTGGTTAGTAGTTTAAATTTTGTGCATAAACCCTTAAGGTTGCAACAGGAGTAGCTATAATATCGGTGCGATTGCAGTGCCCCCAGCATTTCAGTTAAAAGGGCCCACAACTGTCATACGGCATAATTTTTTTTTTATTTTATTCACGAAAAAAATTTACTAGGACTATTTTTTGTCGATTTTTCGAAATTGAATATAATAGGGTCTTAAAAAAATTGCAATTGGTCAATATTTTGAAAATACCCACTTGAGCTTTATAAAAAAATTAAAAAAAAAATTATGGAAAAAGTACAAAAAATAAGTTTCTAATTCAACTTTTTATTTTTAAAATAAAAAAAAAATTATCAAAAAAACGTGTGTGTAGTTCCCCTAAACTACTGAACTACGAATGATGTTTTTGCCGCTATTTAGGCCTTTTCAGCCCAGCAAGTGGGCACTCTGGCGATACGATTTTTGATGCAGGGGGGTTTTTTATGTTCGAAAAAACGATTTCATTGGCAGAGTAAAATTTTTTAAAACAATGCAAAAACACCACAAAATTTGCCTAAAAACATATTTGTTATAGAACACGGAAAACAGTAAAAAAGACATATTGAGAGTGTGCAAGGGTTTTGCCAATCAACAGGTTAATTTTAATTGTTTTAAGATGACCCCCAATGAAAAACACTACATAGCAAAAATTCATAATAGGGTTCATCATTTTTCATAAAAAGAAATGCTAAAAATGGTTTAGTATGATTTACAATGGCCCATCTGTCATAATTAGATCACGCCGCACACATGGTGGAAAAAATATTTTATTTTAAAAGATGTATCGCAATTTTTGGGAAATAGGTACAAAAACAAATTATAAATTTTAAAAGATTCGAATTAAAAAATACCTCGTTTTGGCCCCGCCCCGATCTTTTGGGTTCTATAGAGCTTTCTTTATTAGTCTATTGGATGAGCCACGTCACAAAAAAAAAAAAATCGTTTTGTTACGCAGAGCGCAAGGCAATCTAAAAATTAATATTGTTCCGTGGGGGTATAATATGTAATTGTTTTTTTTTAATACAATCCGGGAAATTTAAAAAAAGCTGGGCCCCCGCCGGGGACTCAAACCACGGATCCCCCACATTTAGGTGAGCGGTTTTAAACCCCTCACAATACAAATTTTTTTTAATTTCTGGATTGTATTAAATAAAAACAATTAACCTACGGCAGTTTTCCCGATTAACCAAAACGAGAAATAAATTATTTTTATTTTGTAACAAGTCATTTTTAAATCGATTTAAAGTTCCTGAGTTTTACTTTGATAAGGAAAATAAAAAAAATTTTGTATAACGAGGATGAACCCCACTTCGCTGTCTGACCCTGATGTCCAACCAACTGAGATTTGGATATGGCGTTATAATTCGGTTCAGGTACTTCTATTTTTTATTGGTGTGTGTTTAGCTTGATTTAATCAATAATATGACAAACAGTAAAAAAACAGGCGGGACTGTGTGCATACCCAGAAATAATCAAATCTATAATAAAGGAAACTGGGCTAAAAATTTAAACCCCGTACATGCACAACACAATTCGTTTTTACTTTTTTCCTGACCGCTTTATTTCTAGATTTAGAAAAGCAATGATGCTGGTCAAGAAAACGAAATAAGATAAACGCATTGAATTAATGTCCCCCCTCCCACGACTCGAGCCCAAAATCTCCCGAGGGGAACGCCCCAAAGGGCCGTGCATCGCGCGTTTTTAATCACTCCCGAGTGTGTAAATGACAAATCATTGCTTCTTTTTTGGTTTTTTCCAATCACCCAAAATTTTTAAGTGTTTTTTAATGTTAGTTGTGTATGCAATTATACATAGCAAATTCTGTAAAAAAACCATAATAAGAAAAAAAAACCGGTCCGTTCTGTAGTTTTCATTAAATACTTTTAATATTTTTCAGCTAGATTCAGAAGAAAAGACAAAGAAACGTAAAATATTTGGATCTGAATATAAAAAAGGGAAAAAATACAATTTTGACCCCTTCTTGAACTTTGAAAGGTGTTCCACTCCACTATACGCATGCAGTGGCGGGTTGTCCAGCGGGCGTTGATTATTTTACTATCAAAATTTTTCACTTGTTCGAGCCCCATCACGTAATGTTAGAGAGCAAACTTTAGGCTTTTACTACATTGACCTTTGAGGGGTGTTTTTAACTTTTGGAAATAAAGTTCCCTATTATTGTCTTTTCTTCAAAAGAGTCCCCATTCAAAATATTATTAGATAAAAACTCTAAACGAAAATTACAAAAAAAAAACGAATTCCGAACAAAAAGTGTGCTCCATTTCAGAAATTTTAACTAATTTTTTATGTAATAACAAACATACAGGCAAAAACATATTCGTTTTACCAAAGGGAAGGTGATGTCGAATTTTATAAGGGGAGGCAATTACTACAGAAAACTGGGATTAATATTTTCCTCACTTTTTGGTTTTACCCCCCCCCCCCGCCCGTCCCCCGGTTCCCACGCCTCTGTAATAGTGCGTGCAAAATTTTATGAGAGCAATAGAAAAGATGCGGTCACGGGGGCAAGTGAATTTTGTATTTAATCGTAGCAGGTAATTATAATGACGTAGAATCAATTAAAATAAAAAAAAACACCCTTCCAATATTGGTTTTCAAAACAATAAAATGGGGGCATCATTAAAAAAAAATCATGGCTTTTTAGAAATCAAAAAGAAAAAAATATCCCCCAGCGGGGTACCGTAACGCAGTCCCCGATTGCCGGCGAGTGCTTTTCCCCCAAAATCAGGAAAAGGTTAACCTCAAACTCCAGGTTGTTGGGACATTGAAGATCGAATAATTTCTGGGTTATTTTTGTAAAATTGATTTCACCTACGGGAGTGTTTCCAAATTTAGAAATAAACCCCGTCAACCTGCGTTTGGTAAGACATTCTAAAACGGGTTTTGGGGTCAGTTAAAGGGAGTAGAATGTCACAGTACTGTTCCCCTTTTTATTGGTTACAATGCATCAAAAAAATCCAGATGTTGAAATAAACCGTTCCGGTAGTTAGGGGAAAAAACATTCGCCGGGAATGGGAGTCCCCGGGTTTGATGACCCCCTAGGATGGATTTTTTTATTTGTGTTTACATACATTGTAGTAAGATTTTGTTTGTTTATTATTAAAAAATTTTTATAAAAAACCCTTTGGGTTTTAACGACTTTAGGTAACTTTTTATTTCTTTTTTTTTCAAATGCACCATACACTATTACGTGCATGTTAAATTTTTAAAATGAGACCCCCATCCGTTTGGTGTCGAATTTGGGTCTTTAATTAGTTATAGTGCCCGAGTGTTAGCACACCGTCTTGGCTGCGCGGCGCCCTGACGGGCACCTTATAACACCCCCGGGTGTATTTTTACGAGTTTCAACCCCCCTTTTTTTACCCCAGAAAGAATGGCATACCCCCACTCGATTATGACAGTTTTTTATCAGTATAACGTTCTTGACAGCTGGGTGATATTTCGGAAAACCCCAACGCTGCTAGTTTTTTTTGAGGGGCCCGAGTGTACTAGTTTCCCGGCTTGATGCGGTTCCCTAACGAGCACCAATAAAAATTTATGTGAACAAACAAAGGTCAATCGGTCTTACAAGTTTTCTGCCTAATTGACACCCAACCAATTTCATTTTCTAAAACTTTGCATTGTTTTAGTTTGTTTGGCGACCTGAACAACCTGTAGTGGGGGCTTATCCTTTGGTTTTGATTAAATTTTATTTATTGTTGTATCGGGGTGTTGGTATTTTAGTAGCCCAAACATTCCGCAATTGACGTATTTTTTCCTTTTTTGTCCAATTACTGTCTGTGCAACTGTCGGGGGGGCCATCCGTTTTATTTCCCACTTTTAGATTGACTCAGTGGGTCTGCGCGGCTACAACGCCAGAGAACTACATCAGACATCCGAAGTTGCCCCCCCCCCCGGGGTGGGGCAGGGGTGGGGTGACAACCACCCAGGGCCTGCTCAAGGAAGTGGTAACTGTGAAGCGGAGACGAGGGAGAAGAAAGTTGACTGTTATTTTTTCTGTGTTTTTATGTTTGTTTGTTCTTTGCTTTTTTACCGTTTTGAACGGGGGAATCCCAAGCGGGGAGAATTTTTCGATAAAATTTTTTAAATGGCATATAAATCTATCTATATTAGTGGAAGTTACTTAGGGTTTGGGACGAGTTTATAGAAACTATAGGATTTTACTTTTTTATCAGTTACATTTTTTGATAAAATCTAAGAGGAGTAAAAATAAATATCCGAACGTTATCTGTGAAAAAACGGAATTTTTTCGAGGGGTTTGCCCATCGCTGAAGTTAACGGCGCGGGTGCGGCGCAACGTGCAATCATGTGTTGATGATGATCTGAACTGTTAGTAATATCATTACCCTTTTTCCCAACTTGTGCAAAAATGTAATAAAAAACTTTTTTCAACGAAAGTCAACCAATTTCCCAAAAATTATCCTTAAAATTAATAAAGGGGGCGAAGACCACGAGCAATTTTTTTAAAATGGTATTTTAAATGGGTTTTTTGTTTAGGTACAAAAAAAAGAATGAATAGATGATTTTACAAAAAAATGATATATTTAAGCTGGTATTTTTTTTGGGGGGGGGAGGGGCAAGGCCCCTGGCAATTCACCCGAAGGGGATTTGCACGTCCCCAAATTAAATGGATCATCATGCATAAAATTTATTTCAGTAACTAACTCAATAAAAGTCTACAATTTATGATAAAATGAATACTTTTAAAACAATTTAAAAATACAACCTTTTTTTCAAATGCAGTTGCCAGGTATCTAAAAAGTCTTTTTAGCAACGTTTTTTTTCATTAATGCCCGGGACGGCGGTAGGTAAGGGACCTATTAGGGCGTGGGGTTTAATCCATTGTTTTTTTGTCCAAGTTTTATGAATCTTTCTTTATTCCCAGCATACAATTACCATTTGGGATTTTCCCGATAATGTCATATTAGTTTTTACCTTTTAAAATAAAATAGAGACGAACAAAATTGGTTTGATGTTATTAACTCAGCCCCCTACCCTCCCCGAACAGCTAACATCTCTTGTTTAACTCGTTCGACGATGAGCCCGAGCCCCAGTGCTGCGTTTGGGGAAACGATTGCGCTACGCGACTGAGACGCGCGCTTTGGAGCTTCTGCAGTACATTGTGAGTCCCAGCCACACGAGGGGAATTGCGACTGTGATTGACGGTCATTTCGAATATTTTGACGCACTTTTAAAGTCCACCTCCAGGGGGGTCTCTCAAGCTTCTCCTTCCACCAACATAGGCCACTATACCGAGGTCCTGTCCCACCTTAAAGCAAAGAAACTTCATATTAACATGCACCACTGCAATTCTGTACAAACATGTATACACTATTATATCGTGATTATTAAGTTATTGGACAACATCCGAAAGAAAAACACCCAAAAGAAAAAAAAAACATCAAAAGAAAAAAAAGAAAAATTATATTCTTATTTATTTGACTATCCCAATCAAACGAATATGAGAATTGCAAAAAAAATCAGCAACATCACAACACAACAAGTAAGCCTATAAATCAGTATTTGTGTTTTTTATACTTCGCAAATCATACTTCACACTTGATTTTTCACTTCCTTTAATTTTTTCACTATCTGTAACCAATTTTACTTATTGTTAAAACGTAATTTGTATAAATTTAATTTTTTATTGTGTTTTAAGGCACAACCTTATTGTAAATGCAGAGCTATGTTTAAACTGTAAATTTTATGCCTAAGAAAACACCGAACGTGAATCTTCATTTTCCTATTAAAATCTTGGAAAGTTTGTAATTAAAAAAAGGGAAATTCGTATTTAGAGTCTACCCAGTACCCACTCAGGACCAAGCAAACCCTATAGGTGTCGACGCCATGCAACAACTGCCGGAAACCGAAAATGAGTCAACCTTCAGAATACAAGCCCCGTATGTTTAATAGCGCTTGTCCATCGATCTATAAATAAAATCAAGTTTTATAAAAGATAAACCAAAACGTGCGACTACAATCAAATAACCCAAACAATAAAAGTTACCACTTCTCTCCTCCAGTATTCGATGACTGATGTTTATTATCTTGCAGTCAACCTCAGGCCAAGGCTTTCAACACGGAAGTCATTGTTTGTGCGTCGGGATATGCTTTAAATAACACAGTTTAAGTACTCGGTGCTAATAAAGTCATAACAACAATAAACTAGAGAGCTAGAGCTAGGAGCCTAGTTAGCACGCTCGCGAGTATAGGGTGATCGCTCTTAAGATCACAGTCGTGTATACGGTGATCGCTTTAAGACTGTTTGCCAAGCTCGGGCCAACGTTTTTTACAATGTTAAATGCCCATTTAAAAAACGTTCGATCGTCAAATCCAGCTAATTTCACATACAGAACGTACCGCTTTTAATTTTCATCAAAAAAATCTGCATTTTTGGGAGGCTGTTAAGAAAGAATGAGCACGTGTCGCTATTAAAGCACATTTTGACATTTCACATAATTGTCCCCTACACAAATTTGGTAAATTACTACAAATTAACAGTTTGGTGTCATATTTACCGTCAGTTAATAAGAAAAGTGAGACAAATTTGAAAAATGTGCTTTGATACAGCATATTACACATTCTTACTTAACATTTTCGATAAAGATCGTCCCCAAGTTATTTCTTATGGGGGATTTTGCCGATGGGACCTAGCTCGAAAAATACCAAGTTTGACAATTTTTTGGGGGTCAATGGTGGACCCAATAATTTTTGTGTTAATTTTTAAATTCATGACTAGCTAGCATAAATGAAATATTTTTTTGAGTTTAGTGAGTGAATACCCCTTTAAGGATTAACGCTGTCGGGAATCAAACCCAAGCCCTACCGAACCAGAGTCCTACACGTTATGCATGAGCCAGCACTGTCAACAAACAATTCAACGTGTCATGAACACGTACGAAGTGAATACTTAAGATTCCTTCCACCTCGTAACTTAACCACAGAACTTAATGCCGAACAATCTAAAATTAGGAAACTATTTAATGTTTTGGTTCGTGAATTACTAAAGTGACTAATAGGAAACTGTGTACGTTCTGCCTAGCTTGTCGTAAATTGCTGTTACGTAATTAGTTACCGAGTAACTGCAGACTGTGTTGCAAGAAAGTTATTGTACTTCATTAGGCCTCATTCAGACAGACAGACAGAGCAAGAAAGTTGAGAGGAAGATACGAACAATTATATGGTTTCTGTTGCCTTAATAGTTGGTCTGTTCGTTCGCGGACCTGGTGTTAGCACTCAAAAAGTCAGTGTCTACACTTTACACTGGCTTTTTGGCTAGTGTTATGAGAGCGAGTTTTAACACTGAAGCGAACGAACGGGCCAAAGTGGCTATTTTCACATAAGTGTGTGCGAACGAACAAAACTATTGCCAGAGTACAGGACATGCGTTTGTATCAAATTACTCTTCGCTTGGCTGACTAACACCACTGAAATTTTGGGCAGTTGTCACGAAAGTGGAAAATAAAGGGTCAACAGTTACAGTTTTTCAAAAATTGGTGTTAAAACTATTTTAAAAATATAAATTGATTTCACAGTTTTTTTTTTTGTATAAAATTGACTATATTTGTGAAATTTTTTGTGTCTGATTCAGACAAAATTTTGAAAATCTACTACCCTAGGGCTGTCTATGTATGCTTTATTTAAAACTTAGCAAAATTGTATAATATACTTCGGATGCTTCTTGGCCGAGCGAATGTGATAACTGCTAAATGTGTTCTTTTCTCTCTTAATTTACCTTTTACATTTGTTATGTGATAATCGCGAATAAAATAATTTATGAACGTCTGAAGGCTTTCGCGGACAATAATGTTGCGCAATGTTCCGAAAAACAAATAATTAAATAATCTATTTTAAATAATGCTTAACTCACAAATTGCTTAATTTAGATTCAAATTAGGGATAAACATATATTACATGATAATAAATGTCACTGAATATATCGGAACAAGACGATTAAAAGTATAATAACCCATAAAAAATGGAAAATAGAAAACGAAAAACGAAAAAGAAAGATTGATATTCTTCTTCATCGTTACAATATTGTAACGATGGATGTAAATTGTACGCGATATTATATATTCATTAATGTTTTATCATTAGTTTATAACAGAAGGGAATGTTATAAATTGGTGTTTATTTAAATTTAAAACACATTATAAGTTGTTAAAAAAATATATGAATTAATTTCTTTAATATATATTTATTAGCCACTGTCATATTATCCTGATTAAAAACTCCCACCTTTTATATTTGGTATTCACCGCTTACTGGTGTAACGGAAAGAGATGCGGAAGTAATAAGGAAAATGGAGTAGAATTGGGGAATCTCCAGTGCAATGTTCTCACACTATTAATTCCTATTCCTCTTCAGATTGCTTCAGATTGCTTTTACCAGCAGTACATCGTGTATTATATAGCATAGCTTCCTTGTACGGTATTTGATTATGTAGAACGCAACGCAAATTAGATTTTTAAGCTTCCGCGATTAAATCAGTTTAATGTGTCAGTTTATTTAGGACGGGGAAAAGTTTGACATGGTGAGTGAATGAGTGTTTGACAAAATGACAAAAAAATAATACAGATAAGGGCGTTTGAAAAGATAATCTATCATTAAAATCTCGGATTAGTAGCCATGGAAACGTCACTGAGCTTGATGGCATGGAGCTTATCGGAATGGAATTTTTTTAAATTTATTTTCAAATATCATTTTTTATTTAATAATAAGCCATTAGTACCCCATATCTGCATGGTTTTGGTTACCCGGTTCAACGAGCATATACTTAAATTTAACCATATTTAACTACTTCTCCTGGTTTCTGTTGTGTTGGAATACCTCATAAATACGAATATTTATGGTTTTATGATGTCATTAGGTTGTAATTATTATGGTTTAATGGTGTTGGGATGATCACACAGTGCTTTTTCAAGAACATTTTCTATGCGATATTCAGGCAGAGTTTTTTCTAGATTAACAAATTCATATCTTACTTAAAAATCACCATCTAAACCCCATTTTTAATCTCTCTTATTCTAACGTTAATTTATAAATCTACATTAGATATAAATTAATAAATACATTCGTATTTAGAGTCTACCCACTCAGTGGGGTACATGAAATTTAAAGATGACCAAGCCAACCCTGTAGCTGTAAAAATCGTGCCAGCCACCGCGGTTGACACCTTCGACGAGCGAACAATGACCAACTATACCGGCTTCACCGATCATTCAATCTGGACTCGATTCCACCCGCGGATAGCGCATGAAAAATATATCTATGTTATCCCGTTTATGGGGGTGTAAACATTTTCAATCATATATCATGTTAAAGGTGTTTTGATTTGATAAACTGCGCGCTTGTAGATATATTTTATGTAAAGGTTTGATTCAATTTTAGAGATGGTGCAATATTGTATCAGCTAGTCGCAATCTAAATTTTACGGTTGCTACGGGTCCCTGATTTAATAAAAGTTTAATATCAGTTTGGATTGTGCATAACCTATATACTTTGTAACATATTTATCATCAGCTCCATGTATATAGGCAGGGGTGGAGAAAATATTATGTGCGGGACTGTTTTTGAATTTATGTGATCGGGCCAACAACGGCATGTTTTACTCGAATGAATAGCTAGTAAATTTAAATGATCAATTGTCGAAAATATTTAAATACATAAGTATGTTTTGCAGTTACAAGAACTGATTGTTTTAGTTTAGGTTTATACCGAACTACCCTAGTTGTAATGATTAATTTTATATTTGTGTCAATAGATTAAATAATTTAATTATGTTCACTTATTAAACTGTTTTATTCGACGATCCCACTCAAAGTTATATAAGGTTTGCTAAAATCGGAAACATTAATTTAGGAAATAACCAAGCTTGAGAGATTATCACAAATATGAAGCAAATTATTAGTGTTTATAATAAGGCACAAAAGCATATTTACATATAACTGTAATCCCTGCTCGGGAGTAAGAGATGTGCGTCAGGCCATAAACCTGCCCTTAATATTAACTACCCCTCTGCCTCACACTTAGGAGGAGGGGTGGAACTTGACTGAGGCCGTAATATTAAATTATTGATTTTAACTTTCGTAACCATACTAACAAACTATCATAGTATTAAATATTCTAGAAACACCTTTGCCAAAAAAATCTCTCAAATCTGGAAGCAGGTATTTAATTCACGAAAATATTAAGGATTATTCTTCATTTTCATTTTGGCCAGCCTCAGCTGCCATCCAATATAGTCCCTATCGTCTTACTTTCTCATCTCTATATTGCTATGCTTATGGTACTCACATAGGGTGAACCACCCTATATACCGCCTTCATAAGTTCATAACTTTGCGTTGTTAGATATTTGGGTGCGTTCTTAAACAAAGAGTCATTCGAGAAAGGCTCCTTTTCACCTCGCCTGGTTAATGATCCTAGAGCTTTCACCGAAAGCTGGTGTGAACATAAATACCATATGAGAGTTCAGTTAGAGGGGTGTGTTGATGATATGTGAAGATATATCGCGCTTAATTAAACTTGTGCAAAGCTTAATGACACTTCTTGTACTGAATGGTCGGATTTGTGTTCTAATCTAGGCTTCAAATTAAATTTGAGAAATCTATATTTGAATTAATATTTTGCAACATTGCATTGTACATAGTTTTATTAGAGGAATGCCCTATAAAAATCATCAGAAACTTATTGTTGATTGTAAAGATTGTAAATAAATCTTTTAAACACATTTTCTAAGTTTTAAAAGCTTATTTTAAAAGAGGAAAAAACCATTTGTCATTTATTCAAAACCTACGTGCGGTTAAAGGAATAATTTTATAGGAATGATGTTTTACATAATTTTAAATATGACATAGCAAACTATCTACATTGTATTGACCAGCCACAAAAAAAGATATTTTGGGATTTTTAACCAAATGTAAATCGTCTTACCAATCTGTTTAATAAATTTTAGATAAATTTCACTACGGAACTTTTTCCTAACACTTATGTACTTCGTGTTTGACAGATGAAATGTACACATCGCCTGTGCCAAACAAGGAAGTACATACGACGCCAGTCCTACATGCATTGTATCAAAGTAATAGTTAAATATATACAACGCACCATGTAATTTACAGTTAATAGAACTCTTTAAAACATAACCGAACACGCAATGTCATAAACCTGATAAGGTTGTCATAAAGTGGTGATATTTATAAGTTAACCAAAACCTTTTATGGATTTCAACTAGTCTGGTATAAATTAAACATGCACGCTATGCACGGTATGGTTGTGAATAATAATGTGAAAGAAAACTAAAGCTAATTATTATAAATTATTAGCTTTTAAGCAATGGGTGGGCCTCAACATTTAGACAACCACGTTACAATAACTGAGTGCATAGGTAGTGGGATCATTGGATTTATCCCTGCTTGTAATGACAAAGATTCCGGACTCAAATCCTGGTTTGGACAGAGGAACATTGTGTTCTAGTGAGTGTGTACGCGTAGTCAACTGTTGTGGTGTTATTGTGATACCTATATATTATAACACCCCCCCCCCCCTCCTCCCTCCCAGGAACAAATTACGTATGACAAATTTTATCTTTGAAAGCTAGAATTATATTCACTTAAGTAATCAAAATTAATAACATTTTGTTATAGTGTATTTCAGGGTTATTTAAAAGTCAGGCTATTAGCCTTTTAAAATAAGGGTCACATCCTCCAAAAGAAGATATACGTGTACAAAGTATTTTCATTTTCAATTTTAATTTCATAACATTTAGAATTTATGTTTTGCCCACTTTTAAATAGGGCTGGACAAATCTTAGTTAAATTGTAAAATAGCACTTTGTAGCATCTATACGCTTTGTTTTACAAATCTTTAATGAAAAGACAAAATATCATAATAATGTCCGAAATGAAAAATATTCCTTGATACTGGGTGTACTCCGTGTACCCTTTAAGCAAAGAATGGCTGAAGGATTTTTTTTTTTTGTTTTAACAGACAAAGTTAAGACTGATAGATTTCTATAAAATAAATAAATAATAAAATTTTATTTAGGTCTTCCCACTCAGTTATATAACTAATTTTCAGTGGGGGACTTAAATCAAAGCGACCAAGCCAACCCTGCAGAATCGACGAGTGAGCGATAACCAACCGAAGATCGATATTTTTAATAGGAAATATAGCAATCAGTGGTATGGACAGTGCGAACACCCGCGAATCAACGCCAGAATCAAAGGCCGATTCAGAACAACTCTGAAATTTATTATGTGCTTCGTTGCTAGGACGGCTCCAAAGTCACCGTTTACTAACTCCTAAGCCAACTGATGGATTTAAGTCCAAATCAGAAGTTAAAAAACTTCTGACTTTGACGGGAATCGAACCCTGGACCTTCTGCATTGGAAGCAGATACCGCTAACAACAAGACCAACGAGCCAAAGCCTTTGGAAATATGGTCCAAACTATCACACACCAAAAACTTAAATAATTGTAACCTGAAGACAAGCCAGTTTTCCCTTGGAAGTTGTCCGATTCTTCGAATTAAAATTGACTAATGATTAGTCATAGACCATGAATTAATCATGTTGACACAGCTGAATGCAGCAATGAAAAACAATTTATAATTGTATACGCTTGCAGAAAGTTAATCTTTCAAAATATAAAATGTATGTAAGGTAACCGAATGTATGAAGTCCTGGATTTAGAATCCCCTATAACTTTACAGAGTTTGACGAACAAGTGTTAAAATGCACTTTGGGACCACATATCTATAGTGCACTGTAGCGAATGAGGTTGAATATCCCGCAATCAAAATCTTGATGGGCAATCAATGTCAAACTTCAAAAGTATTTCCTGATTTATTGAACAAAACTGGCGTCAAACTCGATAAGTTTTCATGTGTCGTTTACGTCCGTGACAATGGCTTTATTACTGTGCGCATACCACGAATATAACTTGGCTGAATTCCAAATAATAAAATTAAGAGGTTAATAGGCTTTGGATTGGAAATTTAATATATTTTGCTACTAAATTTTAACACCGCGATAAGAATTTTAAATAGAGTAGTTATTATTTATCGGACTACATGAAAGCGAATGAACATTTTTTCAATTCGTGTAATTCTGTTTTTAACATCCTATAAATACCTAAATTGTTTATCGTTCACGGCTCTTTTTTATAATTTTAAAGTCTCAAATTTTGTTCCCACATTAATATAGATTTTTTGTCCATGTTAACGTATGTTGGTGATTTAACATGGCCACAATATTTAGTCACAAATCATGTAGGAAGATTGTTGATTGAAGGAACATTGTAGACGCGGTCCGAAAAGTACTGCCGCATATTTCGGCTCGACTCAAGTTTGCAGAAATTGTTAATGTACGTAATGAACAAAATTGGTCCCAGTACCGTACCCTGGGACACCCTACATTTAAAAATTTTGTTTCACTGTCAGTGGAACCAATTTTGACCATTTGGCCTCGATTTCTAAGGTAGCTACTACGTACGTACGTACGGTACGTTATTGGAATCGTGATAATTTGATTCAAGTTTCAAACTTCATCCAGTTGTACATAATGTTGTTTAGTTCAGTACAAGATTTACTAAGAACTATTGATTATTGTTTTCTGTAATTGGTACTCATCAAAATTTACATGATGAAACGGGGCAGACCTTCGCGGCCCATCCACCTCAGTGATCCTGTCCCATCTCCAGCATTATTAACACAATATATCATTAATCTGTGATAGATGCACAAGGTGAGCGAAAAATATTGACTAATAAACTAATACAGTTGATATTGATACTTATATTGAAATGGATCTATAATAATTAATGTAGCCGGTAACGAAACTATTATTTATAAGAGTAGACGTCAAATCTATCGTTCCAGGCTACCATTTGATATCTGAAGTGATTTTGAATGGCCATTTTACATAATATACAATACTTCATCTTATTTATGACATTATGGAAATAATGTCTGCACTCGATACATTGTAAATAATCTGAAATTCTGAATTCATCGATAAACGCTCACTTTAGTGGATTAGATTACAACCAACAGATATAATATTATGTCCTCGCGACCGGGGATCCAACCCTGGTATCCTGCTTACTGGGCGGGTAAATAGTAATTTATTACTTTAAATGGCTGTTTAATTGGTGGCGTAATTATTCCGTGAGGTTCGCCTAATATGCTAAAAGTGATTATGCTCAAAAATTACCTAGAAGATTAAGTCTCTCCCCTCCCCCCCCTCCCTCCAGTCAGTGTATGGACTTGACCAAGAACTTAAAGTTTAAAAGAGTATTATCACACTCATTGACGTACGCAGGAAATTATTTCGGGGGTGGACTTGGAAGAACGACTCAATGGTGGTAGGGGTTGACCCCACAATAGCGCTTTAAATGCGTATTTTTAAGTGGTTTTTATGTTTTTGGTTTTCTTTTCTTTTCCTTACTGCACGAAAAAAAGAAAAATTAATAGATGAATTTAATTTTTTGCTAAAAGCTTAATTTGCAGAATATAATATTTCAGCTGGGATTTTTGGGGTGGGGGAAATCACCCCGCCCCCTCCACCCTGATACGCTCCTGGATTCACTTTGCTAACACAGATTATAAACAACCGATTCTTGTTCATATTATAATTGATCAGGACTGAAATTATATTATGTTCATCAATTAAGATAAATCAACACCGGATTGTTTGTTAAGAATAACAAACTGATGTTGTTATGCAAGCTTCGTTACTTTCAATCATTAATTAATGTGTTAATTACTAACAAGATCAATATTTGTTGAGGCTTATTGTGTTTACTTATTAATTCAATTGATTATTAATTTAGAGCTCTTCGAAACTTAACACAAAACAGAATTGTTCTACACTTGTAAGATGAATTTTGCAATGTATAAATAAATGATAGTCTACGATGGCAAACATAATTTCCAAAATTCGTAAGATAGGGTATAAGAAACCTGATGTTTGGGCCAGAAATTGAAGCTTTCGTCTACGAGGAAATTTCTTTATGCGTTTAAAGTT
>JAMZAV010009039.1:0-26291 GCA_024449915.1 Sweltsa coloradensis | reverse complement strand
GTTTTCAGCCTGAATTTTGCACAAAGTACTACCACCTAGGTGGGTTTGCGTATAGTTTGAAAAAATCCGATGGTGGTATATAAAAAAAAAAAAAAAAATAAAAAAAAAAAAAAAAAATGTTCGATCGTTATGAAATTTTGCAGGTCAATAAAGTTCAACATTCTCTCCTATTTTCCAAAATTTCAGCTAACGGTCAAGATTTTAAAAGGGATTTTTGGTATTAATCATAATTTCGAAAAAGATGTGAAAAAAATGAAGGAGCAGTGAAGATATAGGAAACCCCAGTGGAGCGTTGTTAAGCGAACCCACCGGAGTGCAACAGGGACTTGAGACGACATTGCCCATAATGTTACATACTAATAAGTCTTTAAGGTCTTGCCCAATTTAGCTGAAAATTTTTTAAAATAGGAGAGAATGGATAAAATCCCCCGCATCAGAGGACCTGACCTCATTCTTTGGGAAAACTTTTTACTCTTTGATTCTTCTAGGGGGCAGACATAGGACCGGGAATTCTTGTGGCGACTTTTCGTTCCGGGTAACGTTATTTTGTTAAAATGTAATTGAGCAAAGCGTAGGCGAGCGGTCTCCACTGACTTTTATGGCTCGAATGTCTGTTTTTTTTTTTTTTTTTTTTTTTCTGTTACTGCTTCTATACAGGTCGCACCTTTTCTCTGATCGACCTGAAATTTTTTACACATGTACATAAAAACCTGGGCGGGTTGCTGTATAGTTTTGAACAAAACCCAAATCGTTGGTTATAAAAAATAAAAAATAAAAAAAAAATAAAAAAAAATAAAAATGTTCCGATCGTTATAAAATTTTTGCAGGGTCAATAAGTACAATATTCTCTCCTATTTTCCAATTTTCAGCTAAATCGGTTAAGACCTTAAAGACTTATTGGTAATCATAATTCGAAAAATGATGTTAAAAATGAAGGAGGCAGTGAAGATACAAAGATACACTTTAGAAGGCATGACGGAATTTAGTACAATGCAAAGATGTTGGAATAGTATAAAGTGTACAATGTCAAATCCAGTTAGGCCTACAGTTGTGGTGGGCCTTATGGGAATGTGTACTCGGGTCATGTTGCACGTACCGGTGCTCGCTTCAACAACGCGTCCAACTGAGCGTTTTCCTAGTTCTATCTACACTACTTATCATATCAAAATAAAAATAACATATTCGTGATCGGACGGACATTCTAAATGATTTGGCCACCTCAGATTTGTCGCCGTTTAGTTTTAAAAAAAAACTTTAGATAACTTTAATGTAAATTATAACTTTTAAAACGATTTGCACAAAAACTAATGGCATTTAATCGGAACGAAAACTTGCGATATGGTCAAAATTTCAACTCGATCCGAGCCCGTTTGACCGCTATCATGAGCCAAAAAAGCTGTGTGCGACTTTCCGTTGCCATGGTAACGGGACTTTGTTATAATGTAATTTCCATCTACTACTTATCGGATCAAATAAAAATAACATATTCGTGATCGTACGGACATTCAAATGATTTGGCCACCTACAGATTTTGTCGCCGTTTAGTTTGAAAAAAAAACTTCGATTAATTTAATTTTTACTTTTTAACTTTGTTGAACGTATTGCCACAAAACTATTACAGCAACCCGCCTAGGTCGTATGTACATGTGTGCAAAATTTCAGGTCGATCAGAGAAACGGTGCGACCTGTATCGAAGCAGTAACAGAAAAAAAAAAAACAAAAAAAAAAACAGACATTCGAGCCATAAGAGTCAAGTGGAGACGCTCGCTTCGCTCGCTCAACAAAGATACACTTTAGAAGGCATGACGTGAAATTAGTACAATGCAAAGATGTTGGAATAGTATAAAGTGTACAATGTCAATATCCAGTTAGGCCTACACTGTGTGGTGGGCCTTATGGGAATGTCGTACTCGGGTCATGTTGCACGTACCGGTACTTGCTCAACAACGCGTCCAACTGAGCGTTTTCCTAGTTTATCTTATTTCTTACTTTCTTGTATTCCTCCCACGTTGTCTGCCTTCTAAAAATCTGAATTTTTTGCGCAAGTAGTCTCTCCTATGCATGGATTTCCTAATCTCTGCTGTTAACCATGGGGCTGGCTTTCCTTTAACTCATAATTTCAAGGGGTTGGCATGCTCATTTAGAGGTTCCACGCACACTTAACAAAACATTTCTTATTTATTGAGCGAGCGTAGCGAGCGTCTCCACTTGACTCTTATGGCTCGAATGTCTGTTTTTTTGTTTGTTTGTTTTTTTTAATTTTTTTTTCTGTTACTGCTTCGATACAGGTCGCACCGTTTCTCTGATCGACCTGAAATTTTTTACACATGTACATACCACCTAGGTTGCTGTATAATTTTTGAACAAAATCCTATCGTTGGATATAACAATAAAAATAACCCCCTTTTTTATATATTCGATTCATTCATAAATTGCATTTAATATCCTTTTTATTTGTTATCAAATTTGTTGAATATTTAATGCATTGTTGTAATATTACTATTTCAAATATTTACTTAAATGTAGTTCATTGTTGTGTCTGCATCTATGTAATGTATAGATTTATTTAGTTGTCCTCTTTGTAAATCAGTTTTTTATAACTGAATAGGATAGACGTTAAATAAATAAATAAATAAAAATAAATAAATAAAAATATAAAATATAAATAAATAAAAAAAATAAAAAATGTTCCGATCGTTATGAAATTTTGCAGGGTCAATAAGTAGGCTACAACATTCTCTCCTATTTTACAAATTTTCAGCTAAATCGGTCAAGACCTTAAAGACTTATTGGTATGTAACATTATGGGAATGTCGTACTTGGGTCGTTGTTGCACGTACCGGTGCTCGCTCAACAACGCGACGGGACTTTAGCGTTTTCCTAGTTATCTGCTCTTACCGCCATACCAATTTGGTCAATGGCACCACTTAAGATATCTTTATCTACTGCTTCCAATCAACATTCTTATAATTTCTAGTATTTATAAATTTAGGAAGAAACTTTTGCTTATTAATCTTACGAACACAATAAATTAATTCATGATCACTTAATCCTACACTTATAAGACCTGACTGAATAATATTTTCATTGTGATTTACATAAACATGATCAATTAAAATAGCTGACCTATTATTAACCCTAGTAACAGACTTTATCAATTGTACCAATCCATGTGATCTAGTGAGAATTTTGAAATTATTTACTGGTAATGTCTTCTTACTCAAATCAATGTTGAAATCACCTAGAAAAAACAGTTCATTTGTTTCCAATTTTTAATTATTTACTCAACTTTCAAAACAATCAGAAAATTCTTCTAACTTTACGTGTGGAGCTTTATAAACTGCTGTAAAAATCATGGCTTTACATTTGGAAGCAGAATTTAATGACTGCAACTCAACATCTATCGGAAATTTAACTTTTTTAACCATCATTGAATTAACGTAAATATTTTATTTATAAAACCAATTACTGTTAAATATTGGTTGCCATGAATTTACAAGGTCTTGTTCCCAAGAAGCAAGTTATGGGATTTTTTAACCGTGTTGTCACGGTCAGTGAAGAGTAATTGTATTTAATAAACTTAATTATATAATTGAAATTTAGAACGGTCTTTTTGAACGATATAAATCTTGAGTTGGTTCACACAATATAATCAACCGGTTTTCACGGCCAACAGCAAGTCATATAAATATATTAGCTTCAAACACTTTCTCATAGTCATAGAAACCGAATTAATACTGAACGATACCAACTTGGACATTTATTAATGAGCTATATCTGAACCCAGACTATCAAATGACCTTAGATCAATCTTCATGTGTTGATTACCCGTTTACATTTCTTTCCTATTCTAATAAGGCTGGATCTAGCATGGGTCTTTCCTCCCTACAAAGCACAGGCTAGAGTGGCGCAGTATGGTATACAGTACCAACTAAACTCAAAACCCTTTTATTTATACATATCAATCACTTAAATGCAAATGTTCCCGGGTACTTATGCTCATGACTTACTCACTCGCCTAACAACGACTTTGGCGTTTTCCTTGTCTAGATGGTTAAGGCTCTTACATACCGGTATGTTCAAAACCCGCAGGTCAAACATACGGTTGGATAGATTTTTTCTTTTCTTGATAATTCAATTATTACTGGAAAATATAGAACATGTTTGACATGATAAAATACTAAAACAAAGTCAGTAAAATAACTTTTGTAGATGTCGAGGGCTATTTAAGAGAACTAAGTCCCTTGCATTCGCCATTAACGACCGAGGAAAACCTCGGAAAAAAACTTCAGTCAGGGTTACCGGCTCGACGGGTTTGAACCAGAGACTCCCGAATCATGAGTCGAGCGCTTAGCGCTCGAGCCAACACTGTCGGTATAAATAGCACGAAATACGAGTATTAATTGCAAGGTTTAATCAATCTCCGAGCGGAATTTTGGGGCACCTTGAGCGTGAAGATTTGTTATACCTTGGTCACCGCCTGCAATCAAACCATGATTTGACAAAAAATAATTTTTTAGGAACAAAATCCATTGTCGTGAAATTAAACGTGACTTTCTCAGACTATTTTTAATTTATTACTATTATTGTAAGTTTAAATCGTAACGGATTTTGCTCATAAATGTTAACTGCACCCTGAGAACTAGTACCGGATGTCTGTTTAAAATGTTGGTGCAATCTGTTTAGCCGTACGTCCGTTCTGGGTCGAAATCACAGACAAATTACTAGAGGTCAAGTACGTTTCGATTAAATTGTAAGACAGACTCGCTGCGCTCCCTCGTCTAATAATACGTTGTTTGAATTTAAAATTAATTAATTCGTCTTACTACCATTCACTTGTGTTGTATAACAGCTGGGAAATGCGTGCATCAGTATTCGATTGATATGAAATTTGGTAAAGTGTAAAATCAAGAATAATGTTAAATCTTTTAGAACAATAGATAGTCAAAAGTAATTGTAGAATGTTAAAATAAAATCAAAGTTGACGAATTTTACGAGTTTCCACATTAAAAAAATGGCAAACAAAGTCAAGTTTTTTATGTGACCGTAATACGTGCCAACACTTTATACATATGTCCAAGATATCTGTGGAAATTTTCATACAATTAATACAATTTTACTATAGCAGAAGGCAAAGGTCACGGGGAAATGACTATTGCTGTCTATTGTTATAGAAATTAAAAAGATAAAAACTTATATTTTAGTTATTTGACGTCTAATTGAATGAGCGAAGCGAAAACTTACCCATAGAAAAATAACACGAAAGTTTTTTGTTTGTTTGTTTGTTTGTAAGGTTTGGTATGTTTATTTTTGTTTGTTTTATGCGATCTTGATAAAAATTGGAGGGGATCTTCGAAATCTCTGAACTTGGATCTGCCAAGTTTTTGGGTACAATCAAAGAAATATTTCTCATAGAAATCGTACTTTAGTAAGGGAACGATAATCAACTATAAAAGCTCATCCATCAACGCGACTGGAAAAAGCGTTAGCGAAGAGGCCTAGTATTCATCCATACTGTATGTGGGGTATTATTATGTGGAAATTGATAATTTTTAACAATAAAACATTCTTTAATGAATGGTTGAACTAGCTGCTGAAACCAGATACCAACTATAAGAACCAAATGTCAAAATTAATATCTTGCAAGTTTCAATATTAGTTTTCCTATTGGATGACTACGTGCAAACTTTCGCATTATATTCGGACGAGTAATATGGAATAGGGCAATGCTCTCACGTATCTCACACGTTCAGATGTTATCATCTTTAAATTGTTTATAATATGAATTTGAATAATCTATATATATAAAAATTAATGTATGTATTTGTGTTTGTCCTTTATGCATTTCTATATCATTCATCCGATCTCCATGAAACTTGGTACATATAAGTATTTTTTCACGGAGAATGTTTCTATGCTATCCATGTTGTTGTAACACGTGGTGATCGGTGCCTGCAAACAGGATACATTTGTTTTCAAAAATATAGACTACACCATTCATCCGATCTCCATAAAACTTGGCATATATATATATATATATATATATGTATTTCTTCACGGGGATTTTATATGCTATCCATTTTGTTGTAACATGTGGTGATCGGTGCTTGCAAAGAGTGTAGATTCGTTTTCATACATTAAGACTTCACCATTCATCCGATCTCCAGAAAACTTGGCACATATATGTATTTTTTCACGGGGAAGGTTTTAATGATATCTATTTTGTTGAAACACGTGGTACCACGATCGGTGCCTGCAAAGAGGATACATTCGTTTTCATATAGACTACAATCTCCATGAAACTCTTCACATATATGTATTTATTTCACAGGTAAAGTTTCAATGCTATCCATTTTCTTGTAACTCCTTCATGTGCTGATCGGTGCCTGCAAAGAGGACTCACCAATGAATTGACTTCGACACCGTTGGACATATCACAATGAAATATGACACATATACGTATTTTTATGGAGAAGGTTTCTGTATTATCCACTTTTGATTGTTTTGTTGTTTTTGTTTTGTTTTGGATTTTGTTGAGAACACTCCTGCGAAGGGTTCTGGTATAACACTCAACAACAACAACAACAACAACAACAACAACAACAACAACAAACAACGTCGCTGCAACGCGCGACGGGTAAGCTAGCTACAAATGAAAATAAATTACATTTGATGCTTTTAATAATAATAATAATAATAATAATAATAATAATAATAATAATAATAATAATAATAATAATAATAATAATAATAATAAAAATAATAATAATAATAATAATGATAATAATAATAATCTTAAAAATAATTGTATCATTAGGGTGTCTATCGACTGACCTACGCTCGACTGTCACAATTTAAGTGTCATAATAACGATTGACCTTAAGACCTTTAATATTATTATATTAAATAAATAAAATAAAATTAATATATCAGTTGCTCACTATGTCAATTTGTTGTAGGTCAGTCGAGGCTTTCCCGTATCATTATATTAAAATAATAATAATAATAATAATAATAATAATAATAATAATAATTTTTTTTTTCCAACTCAATTTATTGTCACAGAACAGAATATCATTGATACATCCCAAAGAAACCCACAAAGCCCATTATGCGGGCTCATCTGTGGAATAAACAAAATCACATAATCTAAACAAAAACAACCATGGAGGAAGAAAACATGAAAAAACCCATCAACATATCATAAACATTAAGTAAACAAATTGAAGTAGATTAACTGTAACAAACAATAAAATAAAACACAACACAACGTCAAGGCTTTTTAAGTTACTTAAACACAACAGAAATAAAGCTAAATGATGAGTACGGAACAAGGTAAGAGCAGAACAGATTTAGACAAGAGCACTCAATTTTGACAACAAATGTATTTTTATTTCTTGCTTGACCTCGGAAATTTTTGTAAAATGTAATAACTGATTAGGCAAGTCATTGAAAGACTCGGGGACTAAACACTCAAGGCGCCTCTGACCGTATTTATTATTACTTCTATATAGGAACTTCAAATTTTTGTTTAACCTGACTACGTGTCCATTTGTTTCTCTGCACAAGAATTCTTTAATAATTTTTAAAGTAATATTCTATTAACAGTTGGTAAGTGAAAAAGCAGTCAACAGGAAGAAGATTGCAAAAGAGGTATGTCTCCCGAGTCGACAGAGTTTGACAATTACGTGGTCTTATTTGGCGTAATAATAATAATAAAAATAATAATAATAAAAATAATAATAATAAAAATAATAATAATAATAATAATAATAATAATAATAATAATAATAATAATAATAATAATAATAATAATAATAATAATAGCCTAATAATAATAATAACAATTATAATTTTTTTTTTTTTTTTAATTATTATTGGAAGTACATATTTAAATACATGATTAGTTCAGTATGGAAACGAGTCCCACAAGCCACACAAGCGGCTTAGCTGTGGGGATAAAAAAACATTGACAAATATAATAAAAATAACCCAGACTCCAGACTTTATAATATTAAATAAAGTAAAAGGAAAAACAACAAAAAATACCTAGAACCAAAAAACTTACAGAAAACTTGAACAAATAATAATACACTGAAAAAGAAATTTAAAAAAATACTACGCATCCCACTTACATCCCAATGTCTGTTTCATATAACAAAAACACTTTTAAACTCATTCTTACCCTACTTATTTGATCTATACTTTGTAAATATTTGGGAATTTTATTAAAAGTAAAAAGGTACACTGTATTGCAAAGCTCTTTTCCCATACTAATTGTTGTAAGTTGGTATTTTCAAATATTTCTGCCTCCCTGGCGCGAGTATTTGCATTATGATTAACAATAGTTTTAAACGAATTATCATAATAAAATTTACTAATAATTTGTAAGTGAACAGTACATTTCCCAGGTAAAACAATTACAATATCTATATAAATCATAAGTTGTGATACATGTACCATTTTTCTTATAAGGGGATATTAAACAAACCATTCTATTTTGCAGTGAAATAATATATTTAAATTTGAAAATGATGCATTGCCCCATGCAAGCAGTGCATATGATATGACTGACTCAGCAAGTGCTATGTATACGGTTCGGAGTAGAGTATAAGGAAGTACATACTTTAGTTTATATAATAATAATAATAATAATAATAATAATAATAATAATAATAATAATAATAATAATAATAATAATAATAAATAATAAAATAATAATAATAATATTTTTTTTTTCAATTCAATTCATTTTATTTCACAAAACACAAATTACATTGTTTTATCTCAATGAAACCCACAAAGCCCATTATGCGGGCTCATCTGTGGAATAACAACATCAAATAAACTAAAACAAAAACAACCGTAGAGGAAGGAATCATTATGAAAAAATATTAAAAAAATCACAATCATTAAATAAACAAATCGAAGTAGAATGAACCGTTACTTAAAAAAAAATGAAACACAAACAAACGCCAAGGTTTTTAAGTTCATAAGCATTTCAAAAAACCTGACAGAAATATAGCTAAAAGATGATTACGTATACAAGTATGGAGCAAAACAGATTTAGGTAAGAGCACTCAATTGAGACAACAAATGTCTTTTATTGTTGCTTTACCTCGGAAATTTTTTTAAGTTTAATAATTGATCAGGTAATTTATTAAAAGACTCGGGACTAAACACTCTAGCGCCTTTGACCGTATTTTATATTACTTCTAGGAACTACAAATTTTTTTTTCCTGATACGGTCCATTTGTATTTTGCACAAGAATTCCATAATCATTTTTAAAGTAATATTTATTAACAGTTGGTACGTGAAAAGGGCCGTCAACTGGCAGAAGGTTGCAAAAGAGGTATGTCTCCCGAGTCGACAGAGTTTGACAAATTTCGAGGTCTTATTTGCGTAAAAGCTTATTTTGTAGTACTCGAATTTTATTTAAGTGGCAGTCAGTGGAATACCCCCACGCTAGTAGACCATAAGATATAATAGATTCTGCAAGAGCGATATATACATTACGCAACACTGAAATGGTAAAAACGTATTTAAGAAAAAAACATTGCCGGGGGCAGGCTCTTAGGCGCTTACAGATGGAATCAATATGAAGTGCCCAGCTGCAATGTTTATCAATCACCAATCCCAAATAATTTTGCGAGTCAACATTCTCGAGTAAATCACTACATGCACACGTCTGTGGATCTACTTGATTTTTGCAAACATTCATTGGAATGAGTGATCAACCCTGACCTCTCGGAGACAATCTCTATTTTGAGGTGCACACAAATGAATTATTTTTGTTTTATTTGCATTAATTACTAAATCTCTATCATGAATCTCTTTAAGTAGGTTAATAAAATCTATTTGTAAATACAACTGTGCAATTTCAAAGTTTTTATGAACTGATGAACTGAATAATAATAATAATAATAATAATAATAATAATAATAATAATAATAATAATAAAAGCATCTTCTGAAAGGTTATATATACCACGGGGAAAGGGTGGAAGAGGATTGGTAAATATTCGGTCGTTGTGCTATTCGCAAGTTCATAAACTCAGATCATACTTTCTTAATTCTACATTTCCATTATCACCAAGAACTTAACTCGAGATAAAACTATAACTCCCCTCAGGCTAAATGACGATTCTTTCCATCCAGAAATATACATAGAAGATTAAATATGAAGATGAATGTTGGAATACTAAATCACTTCATGGGAGGTACCCGAAAAGCATCCAGCAGCAAATATTGACATTGTTAAATCAAAAAGATGTATTCACAAAGGAGATTTGTTTGCTGAAACCGAAGGATTTATGTTCGCCCTCCAAGATCAGGTTATAAATACCAACAACTATAAAAAATTCATCATCAAATCCAATGACAATGATATGTGTAGAAAATGCAAAAAGTTTACGGAGACAATAGACCATGTTATAGCGGGGTGTCCTTCAATTCCCAACACGTGGTATCTCGTAGGCATAATCAGGTAGAAAAGTAGTTTATCAACACTAGGAATGAACGCACATTCTTAAACCCACCCCCTTTATTACAGTATTCTCCTGCCCTGTGATCGAAAATGCGAATTTATAATGTTTGGGATAAACGGGTTAAACAGCCCAAAACCATAGCCACAACAAACCGGACATCATTTTATGCGATAATTTCAGAAAATATCTAATGACATTGCCCCCCTCCCATTAGTAAAAAATTGAGAAAACCCAGAAAAACTAAGGTGGAAAAATATCAAAAAAATTTAAATCAAGAAAAAAAAAGATTTGGAAAAAAGAAAAATGTTACTGTCTGCCCCCGTGACTCAGCCACTGGAGTCATACCATCTTTCCCCCTCTGCCCGCCAAATGCCTGGGGCTGTCTCCAAAACTTACTCAGCATGCAGAAAGCAGTCATCCTTCAAACGTGCCCATGTCAGAAGATTTTTGCAGTAACACTCTCTTTCTCTCTTCCCTTTTTGTTTTTCCTACAATTGCTTTTTTTATAGATAAAACTTTTATTGATTTTGTTATCACATCATCTTTTTTTTTTGTTTTAAATTTTTTAATTTGTCTACAATAATATGTTAAAATACTTTTTTCACGCTGTTATATGTAAACTTTTTTGGCTTGGGCCTCACCCGCCTTGTGTTACCAGGACGAAAATGACCTGAGTTGTTTTAACAATAAAAAACCATATAATAATAATAATAAAAAAAAAATAAAAATAAAAAAATAATTTTATTATAATAATAATAATAATAATTTTTTTTTTATTTTATTTTTTTTTATTGTAGATACATTTCTTCCATAACCTTACATATTTCATACATTCGACCTTCCACAAACTGCGCATGCAGCTTATCTGTGGAACTATGTTTATTAAAGATAAGGATTTATTCACTTCTGAACACTTAACCTAATAAAATTGAAATTTGATTTATTGAAATTACCGACTGTGAGTCTAAACAATAAAATGTGATAATTATATAAAGTTTGACATTATGAATAAATTTATGAATGAACAGAATAGAAGAAAATTGATAAATACCTGAAAAACATAAAATATAAATAATAATAATAATAATAATAAAAATAATAATAATAATAATAATAATAATAATAATAATTGTAATAATAATATAAAATAATAATAAAAGAGTCTTTATTTTATATCTTGGGGAAGCTTAAGGCCATGAAACCTTTTGTTCTGCTGAACCAAGCACAAAACAAATTACAATTATTACACAAGTAAAAATTAACCGTACTAGTGAACAATACGAAGATATAAAATTGATAAAAAAAACATACTACTAGAACAAGTAAAATAGCAGATTAATATCACATGTGTTTTAAGTATAATAAACAGTTCAAGTAATAAATTTTAAAATATGTAATTATTTCAATAATACTTTATACCATCAATTACATCAATAAAAGATTACAAAATTCAATCAATTAATCATCAATGAAATTCTTATTGAAACCTACAATGATTTAATCTTTCAAAAAAATAACATTGTTTTTTAAATAATTTGTTGAATTACAAAGAAGGATCAAGTAAATACGAATGATATTTTGTTTTTGAAGGCTGATTTAGATTTAGTAATGCGTATGTTTGCAGGAATTAGGTTCCATGCTCGGGCAGCAGAAACAAGAAATGAATAACTATACAAGAAGGTTTTATGTTTGAGAATTTTTAAAGTTAATGTTGATTGTGACCGTGTGTTGTTGTCATGATTGCAATTATGAAGACTTACATAATTATTTTGAAAGATAAACTGGATCAGATAGTGTTGATAATATTGTGTAGAAGAGAAAGAGAGTGATACACACGTCGTTGCTCAAAGGTAAGCCAAGACAATTCAATTCTGAATGGGGTCTCATGATCATAATATTTAAGATTAAATATAAATTTCAAGCAAGCATTCTGGACTTTCTGCAGTTTGTTGGATTTTTAATTAATTAAGATTAAGATTAATGATACATTATTTAAATGGAGTTTGGTCTGTGGGGAGATTATAATGACTCGACATAAAATGTGTCCCAACTTCAGCAATTTAAAACTGGTTTAGTTTTTACATAGTAATTTAAATAATAATTCAAATGTAACCATTTGTAACATCTAGAGAATTCCAATACAACTTATTACTCGAGCAAGTTAGTACGCCTTTGTATCTTGCCACTTCGAATCACAACACACTAAAAGTAAAGTAGGCCTTAACCTGTTAATTGTATTGGAGAAAAAAATGACACAGATTTTGAAGACGTTTGGTTTTTCGTAACTGACCTAGTTACAAAAATATGGAAGAGGTCACTTGAAGTCCATGAGTTCATTATCACAAAATTGGGACGCTTGATCTGTTGGGTTGATTGAGGGGCGGGAGGGGGGGGGATAAGAAGTATAGATAGATAGGATTAGTTTATATAATTCATTTTTGAAACCACCGAAGCAATATTCTAGTATTATTAGTGTGTAGTATTTCTGCCAATATGTAACATTTACAAAACAAAACATTTTTGTATGCTGGATCCATGTGGTCACCCAAGAGTGGTCGGTCAGCAGCTTAATAAATTATGTTTCTCTCTCTTATGTATGGCGACTCGTGGCCATTCGGATGGGTGATCCGGTCATATTTAATAAATGTAAGCCTCATGGAACCCGGGTACTGATTTTCATCTGAAAATAAAAAAAGTTTTTTTTTAAGGGGGGTAAAAAAAAGGTAGGGGGAAAAGTTTTTTTATTATTTAAAAAAGGGGCCCACGAATGGGGTTTTAAAATAAAAAGTTAAGACTACCATAGATCAAAAATTTGGTCATGCAGTATCCCCAGCATAGCCAAAACAGAAAGGTCCCAATCAAAATTTAAGGGGATGGATACGTACGTATGGGACAAACGAGGCCCCACCCCAAAACGATTCTTCCCAGATACTGTATTAAATTTAAAAAAAACACGTTAAAAGACGGACGCGATCTTCGACTCAGTACGTTTGTTTTTACTTGCCATGGAATAAAATAATGGGGTTTTAAAATTTTCCAAAAAAATACGAAAATACGCCCATATCCCTTTAAAATTCCCTCGGATAACATTCAAAGTATGTTAATTAAAAAACAAAAATCACGGAATTTTTAATAGGGAACTAGCCTTGGTTTCTAATTTAGTTTTACTTTTTAAATAATTAGAACACAGTAAAGGCATATTGTAACCTCGGGGACGAAAATTGGGAAAGTCGGAGAAAAAATGGCTGAAAAGTTTTTGAATAAAAGAGGGCCCATCCTTATAACTAGGAAGGTGTTCCCCAAACGCTTTTTCAACCCCGGGTTGTTGGATGAGCGTTTTTGGTGCATTAAAGCTGCCATGTGTTCAGGAAAAAAAATTTTTTTCGATTGCGCCAAAATTTTCACAAAAATTTATGTTTAATTTCAAAAAATTTTGGTTCTGTGAAGGAATCGTTAAAATAAGAAAAAGTTTGTAGGTTTTACAAGTCAAAGATTTTTTTTAATCGAAAAAATCGTAAAATTGCGATTTTTATGAGAAACAACTTTTCGATTGCGTTCAAATTTTACATGAATATATAAATTAATAAAATTAAGGTTCTGTGAAAAAATCATGAAAATTTTATTAAGTATAAAGGTGTTATTAGTCAAAGAAATGTTTTTTAAATAAAAAAAATCGAAAAATTGAAATTAAAAAAAAAAGATTGCGCTCAAATTTCACCAAAAATATATAAATTCATGAAATTAAGGTTCTGTGCAAAAATCATTGCAATCAGGTAAACCCAATATCATATGGGTTTTTATAAGTCGAAATATCAAAAAAAAAAGGGTAAAATTCCCGATTTTCTTTAGAAATAATTATTAAAAATTTGCGCTAAAAAACGTGGCATTTCTAATTTCAAAGATTTCGAAGGGTTTTAAAAAATTTTCATCTTTTTTTGGGAGTATCTTTTTTTACCCGGGAAATCTTTTAAAACAAACACACAAAAATACAAGAGGAAAAAAAAGAAAAAACATTCCCGGGAAATTTTTTTTTCCGTGTAGTGAAAAAGGAATCTTCGATTCGCTCGCCCTTTATTCAATACGCCAATCCAATTACAGAAATTTTTTTTGGGGGGGGGGGGAAAAAGGGCGGTACATAACCCCCACTATGGCCCTTTGTTGTTTTTTTACAAAAATCGGACAAAAAAAAAAAAAACCAAAACCCCAAAAAAAAAAAAACTTTCAAAAAAAAAAAAAAAAAAAAATTACAAAAAAATTTTTGAAAACCCAAAAAAAAAAAAAAAAAACCCAAACCCAAAAAAAAAAAAAAAAACAAACCACAAAAAAAAAAAAACCCCCCCCCCCCCCCAAAAAAAAAAAAAAAAAAAAAAAAAAAAAAAAAACGAAATTAAAATTTTGAAACCCAAAAAAAGGGGGGGCGGCACCCTTTTAAAAAACAAAAACTTAAAAAAAACCCCCCGGGGGGTTTTCCCCGGGGAGTTTTTGGGAAACCCCCAACCCAAAACCCCAAACCCAAAACCCAAAGAGGGAGAAGGAGGAAGAGGGGCCTAGTTGGGGGAAACCCCAAAACATCCCGGTTAGTCCAAAACCCAAACCCGGGGACAATTTGCATTTTTGCACGTCGAGCTGTATAATATTATTCTATTCTATTCTATCAGAGCTTGGCGGTGGGCGACGGAGTGCAAGTCTGCGATGGTTTTACCGCGCCAAACCACATTTATTCTGGTTCACAAAAACCGAATAACGACGGGAAGAAGCTATCGGGGAAATTTAGGTGGGGGGGACGTCACGACGTGCCCCTCCCCTTTTCCCACTATTTGTAATAAATTGAACCCCATTTTCCCATTTTTCCACTCCCGGGAAATTCAAACATAAAGCCTAAAATGATGTAAAAATTTTACGAAAATAAAAGAAGGAGCAAATTGTTGACTGCATTCTAGGGAGTCTGTTGTTTTTTGGTAATTGTGTACACTTGGAAACGTCTAAATACGAAATAAAATAATTCTAAAATCCGAACGTCGCTCATCCCCATGTGAAAAACCTAGTGGCCAAAATCGGCGATCGGAAGTGAAGTAAGTCGTAGTCGGCTTGTGAAAACCCCCCATCAAGCGGGTTTATTTGGGGATGTAATGAGTCGGGCCAACTGTCCCTGAAAAATGTTTGCAGGAGGTGTATTCTCCAAAAGGCTAAACGCGTTTCTGCTTAAAAAAGGTTTTTATACCTGTTTTTAGCCCATAATTTAAAGTTCTAGTACTGCTAAAAAAAAATTTTTGGGTTTTTTTTGTAAAGCCTAAAAAGGGGTAAAGGGGGAAGTGGCTGTCTGGGTTTTGCCCAAAGTTCCCCCTGTTTGGGTAAAAGTTTCTGCCTAAAAAGATATTGTAAGTCTGTTTGCGTTTTTTCTTAATTTGTTTATACCCTGTGGGGGCTATTGGGGGCGCGTAATTTAAAGAAAACTTTTCTCTCTCTCTCTCTCTCCTCTCCCCTCTTTTCTCTCTCTCATTAATAAAAATAGATAAAAATTTTAAAAAAAGGTTTAGTTTAAATTTTTTGATGGGTTATTAAACGTAAAGTCTTTTAAATTTTCTATAAAAAAAGGGGACCTTTTTTTTTATATTACTAGGAAAACGCTTAAGTCCCGCCGCGTTGATGGATGAGCTTTTCAAAGTTTTTACTTTGCGTGGGATATCTTTACTTTTGCAAGTGCTTTGTTTTGCTGCCTACGCATTGTAGGTGATTGTTGTCTAGTGTCTATTGATTCCTGTCAATTGGTATTATTTACCGTAAACAACTTATATTAAAAGCTTTATTTCTTTGGATTCTGGCTAACTTTTTCAACTTTTTCTTTCAAAAGGTACTACATCACCATAACCTTAATGTCCATGTATAATATGAACGTTCTAGCCCCACCCGTTTGGTCAGAATTGGCCCAAATAGCACAAAAATATCGCACAAAAAATCAAAAAACTTATATTAAAAGCTTTATTTCTATAGATTCTGGCTAGCTTTTTCAACTTTTTCTTTTAGAAATCAATACATTACCATTAACTTAATGTCCGTAAGAAATATGAACGTTATAGCTTCACCCGTTTGGTCAGAATCGGCCCAAATGTCACGAAAATATCGCACTAAAAATCGAAAAAAAAATCGTAAAAGTACGATATTCATGAGAAATATTTCTTCGATTGTACCCAAAAACGTAGCAAGTCTAAGTTCAGAGATTTCGAAGGTCCTGTCAAATTTTCATCAAGATCGGATATGACGTTTGCCCGATAGAGAGCGAACAAACAGACAGAAAAAAAAAAAAAAAAAATGAGCTAAATTTTTTAGGGGGTCGGTGAAATTGAAGTCTTCGCTTCGCTCATCCAATTACTGAAGTTTTGACTATTTAGAAGAGTTATGAGCACTATCTGTAAGCTCTACTGTCAATTCAAAATTATATAAACAAAGATTTCATTCGAGTCTTATATGAAAGTTCTACTACGATATCGAGAAACTGGCGAGTATTCCAGGCTGCAAATCGACGACCATTTTGGTTTCGAAGCTTCAAAAAAAGGGTTTAATCACCAAACTGACTTCAGAAACGAATTCTTCGACCCTCAAAACCTTAAAAACCATATACTATGCGATACATTAGGCTAAACCATTGAAAAGATAGCTTCAGACATGACAAATGACCGCCATATTGGATTTTGGGCTCTGGCGGAGTATGCCCTCACTTTCGTGAGAATCATGGTGGCTAAATTTGTTATAAAACCTTCTGAGACGACAAATCCGATGAGAAATTGTATTTTGCTCGTAACTGTCACAAAGTGTTAAAAATGACCCTACTATACTTGCTCCAACGAAAGAATGCAGATGCTTGGTAGTGGTGGGGGTAGAATGAATGCGCGGTAAATGGAATGTCGCCTTTGTGTATGAAAGAGAAATATCTTTTACCAACGCAAGCAAAAATTATCTGAGCTTGGTCACAGAGTTCCTCCGTGTGCAAGATCCACACTGATCTAGCGTGAATAGAATTGACAAAGTTGTTATGTTGGGAAAACAGTTTCGAGCCACCTGCATTCTTTCGTTGGGACCACTATAACAGGGCTTAACAGCGTTGGGGAGTCCCGCGTAACGCATGCTTCTCTCCAGAGATCGCGCTCCGACTCGTATCAGTCACGTGGTCTCGATGGCTGTGACTGACTCGCCAGCCAGCCCGAGCGAGAGAGCAAGAGCTGTGTGAGTGTGTGAGCCGCGATCTCCGAGCTATCTAACTACATAGCGGTAGGTCAGGGTCATTTAAACATTAAATTACGAAACTGCAAGAAATTCACTTTGTCTTGACCCATGACAACGCCCTGTCTTTTTTTTATTTTGACAGTCGGGGCGGCCATACGCGGTGAGCTATATTCCAGTGCTGAATCTCATTGCCAGTTAAAAATTGAATTGTAATCAATCCCACACTTTGACAATACGATGTTTGTGTATGAAATAAGTTATTTGACACTCACAAAGTAAACTGCTATACTAATTACAATTCCATCTAAGATCATTGTGGAGTGGCAGTAGCTTTCAGATGGTGAGATTGTGCAAAAGGCAGGCCATGAGTAGGCCTATGGTATTATAAGTTTGCAATTCGAGGACAATGTGAAATATTAATGTAAATCCCCATTATTAATAGCATCTAGTCTGCAATTATTACCAATAAAAATAGTATATTCGCTTTCTTTACCTTTTACACTCAAATAATTATTCGAGAGGCCGTCGATCCGATCCCAGCCACCGGCAATCCTCTAATAAAGTTTATTTATGCGTTCTCAAGCGAGTATTTTTATCTCCCAATTCGCACACAACGTTTATTTCTGTTATATTTTTAAATTCAAACTTTGAAAACAGACAGTAAGTTCTCATCAAAATTATCTTCTAAAATGCATTCTACTATTTATTTTTCAAGGGTAAAGCGAGCAATGAAGGACACACAGCAAAAGTTGGAAGAGAACTAATATTTTTATGTGTTCGTGTTCGTCATTATTTACATCAAAGTCTAACTCGCAACCTTCTCGTGCCCTTTGACTACCTCCCCGACGGTGACGACAATGACAACACGGACGGATGATGACACAGACGAAGACGACCACGACGTGGGGGAACCCCTGCCCTCCCCATTCGCTTGTGGCTGGGTCTGACCAGCACAGGCCTGTCCACCCCTTGTCCCTCCGCGTCTCCCATTACGTTCCTCCCCTTGGAAAGAAGTTTACATAGAAATTGTTTTATCTTGGAGGCGCGGCCCTAAAACTACTAATACTAATACCGGTACTAATAAAAAAACAAATCATTTCAATTTCAACAAAAAGTAATAAGTTGATGTATATTAAATTAAAATGCCATAAAAATAAAACTGTAGTATAATAAAATGTGTCTAATCAATGACGAGGGTCTTTTATAACATTTTGCAGTTATACACACAATGTAATTGTTGTACAGGTGTTTTCAATTTCAATCGATTTTCAAGCTAATCTGAGTAATTATTTCGCGGTATGTGATAATCTACAAATGGATGTGAGTATGAGAATAATTTTTGACCAGATAATGACATTTTGTTCAAAAGTCAATACTGAAGTCTGATTGTAAGATCAATCTCAGCCACTTTGATATTTCGTCCAGGAGTACGACAAATTTGATGATTTGGCAAGATCGACTTGAATATTGCAGAACAATTATTACAGTATGTAAAGAACAGAACAGATCAGTCATCAAATAGTGATACTAGGAAGCTTCACAAACGATTTTTCAGGCGCGTTGTTGGATGAGCGTATGTTTCTTAAACGAAAAAAGTAGTGTTAAATTGCGATTTTCACGAGAAATTATTTTTCGATTGCGCTCAAATTTTACACAAATATATATATATATATATATATTGTTTAACCTTGGCTTTATAGTAGGCGCCGGCCCCGGTGTAGTCACTTTTTTAATTTCTGTCTAAAGTACTAATATATATATATATATGTATGTATAAATTCATAAAATTGAGGTTCTGTGAAAATATCATTATAATCGGATAAAGCATGTAGATGTTACAAGTCGGAGAAAAAATTTTTTAAACGAAAAAAGCGTAAAATTGCAATTTTCATAAGACATTATTTTTCGATTGCGCTCAAATGTCACACCAATATATTAATTCATAAAATTAAGGTTCTGTGAAAAAATCATTACAATCGGATAAAGCAGGTAGGTGTTATAAGTCGAAGAATTTTTTTAAAAATCGAAAAAAATAGTAAAATTGCGATTTTAATGAGAAATAATTTTTTGATTGCGCTCACAAACGTATAACTCAAAAACGTATACATAATTGTAGTAGAAATTTCCCACTGTAGGTGGCCAAAGTAACAACCTTAGGCTAAAAAAATAATATGAGCCGGACTCGTGCTGCGTTTTCGTAAACCACTTGAAGAAAGAATGTTTGGGAATTTTCATTAGCAACTTTTAGCAACAGCATTAATTATACCTCATATCGATGATACATAACAAAAAATCGTTATCTCAATTTGTAACGCACATGCATATTCAATATCACTATTCTGCCACCAACAAAAAAAAAACGTAACTGTAACTGTACACATTTTCATGAGTGCGTCTACAACAATCAATACACATTTATATAATATTTTATATAAAATGACAATATGGGCTAAGCCGCCTAGATCTCATTTTGTTGATGCAATACGAATAAATATTAGCGAATAGTATATCGATTACCATAAGTAATAAATTTTGACAATTTTAAGAAAATGTTTAGTTTTCCTTGTGAGTGGCATTTTTTTTTTTTGGGGGGGGGGGTTGTTGTTAAATAGACTAGTATTTTGAAGAATTCACTTTTAATCAATAAAAAGTAAATACAGCATATATTTTGCCAACTCAGAAACACGGCAGAGCTGATCGGCGACGGCTGGAGACATGCTCCCAGTCCAAGTCTCGTAACACGCGATCTAGCCAAGGTCACTTGGCTTCGTCACTTGGAAAGAAAAGCCCCTGGCCAGCGGCGTAATTACGGGGGCTGGGTCGAGGGGGAACAATTTTGTTATATTATGAAGTATTTATTGACATATTATGTAGATATTGAGATTTTTTCATATTGTTGCAATTGTTTCGTACTTCTATTATAAGGGTTTTGTCACCAAAAATTGTTAAAATACCCTCTATACACAGTACACATTAAGAATCGAACCATTTTCCGGGTCTATGCCCATAAGCCAAGGTCCCTCCCCCCATTAAACACAATCATGTACTTTACCCTGCAAAGAGCATAATACCCATAAATTATTTTTGGATGACACACTGACCATACCTACATTCCCCTTTCACTAGACATGCTGACCATTGATCATTTTGAGGTTACAAACATGTTCACCGCACAAAAAAACACACAAAAAAACAAGGGATAGTTACGCCACTGCCCCTGACAGGTAGACTAGCTGCAGATTAAATGATAAAACTATATAGACAACAGTTCTTTGGTATCTCTTGAACACCAACCATGTTCCAATATTACTTACTTTTTGTGGTGAATACCTGATTTTCAGCGGAAATTCACATGTACTGTAGGGGTCTCGCAAACGAGATTTACAGTCGTGTTGCATGTATGAGAATAATTAATTTTGATAAGTCCGGTTTCTTTTTTTTAAACATACAAACGGATAATTTAAATAAAGTATTCATTCATGTAATACTAATGATTTTAATATTATGCGTGCCACTATAACAACACTATAACACTTTAACAAGAAATTATTTTTAAAGGTACTCAAAAACGTATGAGGTCTACGTTTGAGATACTTCTAGGGTTCCCTGAAAAACACAAAATGAAAGTTCCTGTAGTTATTTGTAAGACATGGCGCAAACAAACACAAAAAGAACACAAACGAGAAAAATATATTCATAGGTTATTATATTTATTTATTTATTTATTTATTTATTTATTTATTTATTTAATATTTATCCTATTTACTTAAAAAACAAATTTACAAAGGAGGACAACTAAATAAATCTAATTTCATAAATGCAGACACAACAATGAACTACAGTCAACCGATTGTATTGTTGTCTTTGTTTATTCAAGTTTAGATCTCTTTTGCTCGGATTGGTAGAATTAAAGAACAGTATAATCCATTATGTTTTATTATATTCTATTTTCAATTGTGTACCTGGTTACAAACATACTTATATATTTCTTATTAAAATAAAATACATCTGTTTCTTCATACCTTATCACAATTAACCGACAGTGTTGGCTCGGGCGCTAAGCGCTCGACTCTGATTCGGGAGGTCCCGGGTTCGAATCCCGTCGAGACCGGAAATCCTGACTGAAGGTTTTTTCCGAGGTTTTCCTCAGTCGTTAAGGCGAATGCAAGGGATTGTGTCCTCTTATTCATCCCTCGGACATCCCTTCACAATTTCCTATCCGCACATACTAGTTCACCTGAAGAGGGGACACACAGGTGACAGGTTTCCCACGATAAAAATTTAAAATTTATCACAATTAATTATTTACTTGAACACACACAGCAATGTTGTTGGTAGAGGGTTGAATATACGTTTTCCATGTCATTCCAACTTCTATTGTCGAACCACAGATGAGTGGTTCCCTACATCCGTATATTACAAATTTGAAAATCGTTTCTGGCCGCTATCGTGTCTCCCTTTCTGTGCTGCGGTTCTCCTGCTAATGTTTCATGTAGGGTACATACTTTTGAGGTTACCTCCGTTCATGCAGTGTTACCCAGACCAATTATAAGATCATGTCCGCAACAAGTAACAATTTATAGAAATAACAAGGAATCACAAGGTATCCGCACAACGGCACAAAGTATACGCTTTGATGGCCAGTACGGGCAAGTTTCACAAAATAAAGAGCTTCGTAAAGGGAACTTAGTCACACTACCTCTCATATTAAAAAATAGGAAAATACAGCAATTTCTAAACAGGTTCTCATTTTTTAAAGTTCATGTCAAAGGTACCTATACAAATTCATGGAAATTTTCCAAAAAACAATAAGTTGAAATGGGTTCCTTCCTGCCATCCTCGGAAAGACGCGGAAGTCACAAACGGTAAAATGTAAACAGTAGGGCTGTAGGGATGCAATACGTTTATGATATTTATGTTTACTTCTAAATTCGAGCAGGTTTCAATTGCGTTAGAAACACTTAAAGTAAAATTCATTTTTAATTATTTATAAGTTCCCATAAGATAACTATAATTTGCAAGATCCTGAGGTTACGTGCTCCTTTTAGCGTTTTCTAAGTAGCAATTCCTTCCATGGAACAGTAATATTAAAATATTAAATTTAAAAATCGACAGTGAGATGAAAGCTCTGAGTTTTGCGAGTCGAATGGTATGCGTGGCCTTCACCACACAGATTGTCCGTATTGCATGCGTCAATGACTCAACGCACATCCAATCCAGCACACACACACACACACACCCGAGCGGCGATTAGCGACAAACCCAGAGCGAGTCTCCTACTCCGAGACACGAGCTAACTTTGCGAAATGAAAGCAAGTGCCCCTGGAGCTAGTCTACCCGGAACAAAATTGACAATAACTACTATCGCATTTGCGTCCAAAGTATACATCCGATTTTTGATGAAATTTTAGGACGTTCTTTAATATAATATTATGTAGAGACCCAATTTTGTATTTTTGTGATAACTGCATTTTCATTTACATTTTACTCAATAACTCTTTTTTTTACGCACAGAAAAAAAAACGAAAAGATAGGACCCTAAACAAAATATTCTTTAATATGTTACAAAAGAATTCATGTAATTATCTTTACCCATTTAGATTTTATCGTTAAAGTGGCAGAAGTCTGCGACTCCCCAGGCCTCTTAACATTAAAAACGCATTGACAGGTATTTATTTGCTAGGAAAGCGCTTAAGTCCCGCCGCGTTGATGGATGAGCGTTTTTGTAAGTTTTTAGTTTGCGTGGGACCACTTTTCCTTTGCAAGTGCTTTGTGAATGCAATGTAGGTGATTGTTGTCGAGTTTCAAATGTTACTTGTTAATTGTTATTATAGACCTCAAAAAAACTCATATCAAAACCTTTATTCTATGGATTCTGGCTAAGTTTTTCAACTTTTTCTTTCATAAGGTACTACATCACCATAACCTTAATGTTAATGTGAAATATGAACGTTGTAGCCCCACCCGTTTGGTCAGAATCGGCCCAAATGTCACGAAAATATTACACTAAAAATCGAAAAAAATCGTAAAAGTACGTTTATTTTATGGGTTCTGTTTACCTTTTTCAACTTTTTTTTAACAAGGTACTACATCACCATAACCTTAATGTCCATGTAAAATATGAACTTTGTAGCCCCACCCGTTTGGTCAGAATCGGCCCAAATGTCACGAAAATATCGCACTAAAAATCGAAAAAAAATCGTAAAAGTGCGATATTCATGAGAAATATTTCTTCCATTGTACCCAAAAACGTGGCACGTCTAAGTTTAAAGATTTCGAAGGTCCTGTCAAATTTTCATTAAGATCGCTTATGCCGTGTGATGTGGTTTGGAATCAATCAATAATCGATTGATTGATTTCCATCAATAATCAATAATAATCAATAATCGATTGATTGATTAAAATCGATAATCGATTGATTGATAACAATCGATAATCGATTGATTGATTATAGTACACGTATTGATTAGCACTCAATACAGTGGCCTAATCATTCATCAGTTATGGGATTTACTGTATATGTTCAGCATCAATATGTATTGGTTTTGGCAAGGCCTATAAAATACAAAATATAGTACCTGTCCAAGGACAAAAGCATTTCTAATGTTAAAATGTACCTAGTCTTAAAGTGTGCATCTCAGTGAAGCTCACAGCTCTGTTATCTTGAGAAGCCCGTAGTCAGCAGTCTGACGACAAAACAGACGAGGCTAGAGGTGCCAATTTAATGCACTAGCCTCTAGTCCAGGTCACCACTATAGACAATAGTGATGGCCAATAACCAATCCCAGCCATTGATGCAAGGACATGACCATATATGGAAGTGAGGAGGAGAATAACTCCTGATCACTTCCCCTCATTGTCAACCATCTTGATCTCTCTCTTAATCTGAATTCCATCGAGTACAGAGGTGATAAGCAGGAGCTGGAAATGTTAGGGCTTGTGTTTTGTAAGTAACTTAGTTATTTTATAATAAAACTGTTTATTGAGAATCAGTGTTAAATGATTCTACAGTAACCCGCATTTCCATTCAACTCCTTCTACAATACAGTCAGGCAAGAGGTTTCCACAAAGGTGTTAGAAATCAATTGGTTGATTTGATTGATTATTGATCTACAAATCAATTAAGTGAAATCGCGACACAACAACTGGTGGCAGCATAGTGGAGTTTTTATTTGTAAAAATAAAAGAACCCGGGTGGAAACTAATTGCTTGATAGTTTTGTATTGGGTAGTTGAAAAAAACGAGTGCATAACATCAAGACCATAGGTGAGTCCAAAACATTATAATTACATTGCATGTGTAGTAATACAGTGAGTTCACATACCTAGAGTTTTACCCTGTTGAAATTGAGTAATTTTGACTTTAAAATAGCATTCTTTAACCGACCACATGGCAGTCACACAGGAAGCATTTAATAACCTGTTGCAACAGTTCAATGCTCTTAAAGCTGAACTAATTAATATTAAAACAGAGAATGCTACTATTAAACAAGAAGTTACTCAAGCGGTTTCAACAAATGGGGGAAACTTAGGGGCAGTCCCTAGGCCTAAAGATCTTAGCCCAGGGAACTTGATCAAACCATGGAGGGGGGAAGCCTCAGATATACCTATTGAGGAATTTTTTACCCATGTTGATCAAGCTGCAGAACTCGGGTGTTGGACGGATAGTGACAAAATAAAAATTATTAGTCTGAAATTGGAGGGGGCAGCTGCAGCCTTTCTGAGTGTCACATATGTGCACTCTCTAAAGTGTTGGTCAACCTGCGAAAGTAAGTTATTATGTTCTCAGAGTTGTGGCGCGACAGTTGGCACCACTTGACTAGAGCCTAGAGATATAAAATGTCTAACTTGAATATAAAGTGATAATAAACTTATGATTGAAGCTTATTACGTGAGTACATACTTCTTATTATCCTTATCTATATCCTACATAACAATGTAGATAAAATATGTAACATGGTGGCAAGCGGTGGGATAAGAATAAAACCAGTGCTCACGGGATTTTAATAAAAACATGTCAACCTAACCTCAAGTAAAAACGTGCTCCTGTAAAAACAGAAAAGGCCTAGCTTAATAAATAAGAAAAACAAGCATGGAATTTCGTCCCCCTCAGGAACTCTCGTTCATAGGAAACATAGCAGAGAATTGGAAGAGGTGGAAGCAGAAGTACGAAATTTATATGCAGGCCTCTGAAAAAACAGATAAATCGTCCAAACTTCAGGTTTCGATTTTATTAAATCTAATAGGGGATGAAGCACTAGCGTTACAATACATTCACCTATGCAGACCCTACAGACAAAGAAAAGATAAATATTGTACTTCAAAAATTTGAGGACTTTTGCAAGCCAAGAAAAAATATTGTTTTTGACAGGTACAAATTTTCTCTAGGCTCAGTCCCACTGAACAGTTGATGCATTTGTGACAGAATTAAAACATCTGGCATCGACCTGTGAATTTTGAATCCCAAACTGAAAGCCTAATCAGAGATAGAATAGTGCTAGGGATATTGGACAAAGCTGTCCAGAAAGGTTACTGAGAGAACTGACCTAGGCCTAGAAAAAGCCATTAACTTTGTAGAGCAATG
>JAMZAV010009038.1:0-27592 GCA_024449915.1 Sweltsa coloradensis | reverse complement strand
AGTACCAGGAGGTTATCGCGAATATTCTTCTTTCTTTTTCAGCCTAGTAAGCCAACGAAAATAAACAAAAGTCCGCATTTACAGTTTACCCACTCAGTCACCATAACCGCTTTTTAGTAGGGGACAATAAATCAAAGCGTCCATGCCAACCTTGTAGGCTTCGACGCAATGTACGAGTGAGCGATAACCAACCAAAGATCGTATTTTTATTAGGAAATATAACAATCAATGGTATGGACAGAGCGAACATCCGTGGATCAACGCCAGAATCAACAAGGCTGATTCAGAACAACTTTTGTATTTGCGTTCAAGAAAAATACCCGTTTTCTTCAGCCAAGCGAGGCCAACGATTAGAATGTTTCATACAGTAAAAGTATGTGATTTGTAGTCGCGATTCTTCTTTTCTTCTTTTTTCAGCCTAAAGAGGCCTTTGTTAACGGTTTGTATACAGTGAGTTATTGTGATTTGTTATAGCAATGGGGAAAAAACACCCTTTTTTATTCGCCATTTTAAACCCTTTGGATAAAAAGTGTCTCATACAGTGTTTCTATGTCATCAGTTATCGCGATATTCTTCTTTCTTTTTTTTTCGGGCCTAGTTAGTCCTACGAAAAATAAATACAAAATTCGCATTAAGAGTCTACCACTCAGTCCATAACTGCTTTTTAGTAGGAAACAAAAATAAAAAGCGTCCATGCTAACCTTGAAGGCTTCGACGCATGACGAGTCTCGAAACAACCAAAGATCGATATTTTTATTAGGAAATATAACAATAAAGGGTATAGCCCGAGCGAACATTCCGTGGATAACGCCATAATCAAAAGCTGATTCAGAACAACTTTTGTATTTGCGTTCAAGAAAAATTCCCTTTTGCTTCAGCCAAAGGGCGAGGCCATGGTTAAAATCTAGGTGCCCGTTAGGCGCCCGCAGCCAAGCCGGGTGCGCTACACCTCAAGCACCTTATACCCCAAGCAGCGTTGGGGTGATTTCGAGGTGTTACCCAGCCGTCATGTACCGTGATGTGAACTTGAACACTCTCACAATTGAGGGGATTTAGGTACCTGACAACACATGCCAAATTTATTGGGGTACGATTATTCTTCTGGTAAAAAATGGCTTGAAACATGCTCAAAGTCACTTTAAGGATGTTAGCTACTGCCTTACTTTCCTACTACTGCCTACTACTGCCTACTACTGCTCACATCTAAAACGTCGGCCCGCGATTCTGACCAGACGGGTGGGACTACAATGTTCATATTTTACATGGACATTAAGGTTATAGAATGATAGTCTCTTTGAAAAAAAAGTTGAAAAAATTTTGTTGGAAGGCTTCCAAATAAAGGTTTTAAAATAAGCCTTAACACTTTGGCATACAATCACAAGTAAAACCCTAGTTTTCTTGACACTTGTTGACGGTATAAGCAGAGGTTAGGCGGGAAAGTGCGATACGTAAAAAAATAGCGGACATTTAAAATTTTTCTTCTTTGTGGTGAACGAGGAAAAGGTGTCATTATACTCTCATAAAACAAATCAGAAACCGTCCTGGCCTAGGCCCAGATGTGGAAAATTATTTTTAAAGCAAAAGTGTATGTCTAAAGTTCCATTTGGCTATAGGACTAGTAAAATTCATACTTACATTACATGTTTGACAAGCCTAGCCAACCCTATGCCAGCACACATTGTTTTGATATGAACTTGCTCAACTGTTTGTTTACATAATTGCAACAATCAAATCATTTCATACAACTTGTCTTTTCGATTGGCCAGCTTTTATGAAGGCACTGGAAATCTAGAATAAATATAGAACTTTTTCGAGCTCTTTGCTATACGCAAATCTTTTTAAAGTGTTGGATTTCGTGATACTCTTTCAACCATAGACATCCTATATAATTGGCTAGACCAGCAGTCGGTGGTCCACTTCGGTACAATTAGAAGCCATCTTAAAATGACAGTTTACATTTTTAATCAAATGGGAGCGATTTGGGGCCCAAAAATAGTTCTCAAGATTGCCGCCGGGTTGACAGGTAAGCATACTAGCCTTTAACCCCAAAATAAATTGTAAATTCCTTATGCAATCACTTCGTATTGTTTCTTTTGTTTAATACCATGCTACATAAGCTAAAACCATATCAAACAATCCAGATTTTTTTTATTGCATTAAAAAAGCATAAATTAAAACTCCAAATCGCCATTTTGAAAGGGCCGGGTTGAGTCTTCATTTTGCTACGCTCGCCCTGTGCGGAGGTATAGGAAAACGCTAATCTACCCTACTATAGGGGTTTAATTAATATCAATGCTTTCAACTCACAACCCATGACGTTTTCCACGATACCGTTCAAGAATACCAATTCCTTCGAAAACGAAAACGACTTCGTTTTAAAAATTGCGTTTTCACTCATCTCCCACGAACTCAAGAATTGGGGTCCAGCCCTTATACCGTCGTTATACCATGGTTATCCCACCTATACCCAGGATGTACATGAATCCGGGTCTGATATTTTACATCCTATATTGTTACTGCTAATACCATAAAATTTTTAAAATCAACTTTGATAAAAAATTTTAAATTTTTAGCAAATAAATTTTGTAATGGAACTTGAAAAAGTAATGAGATCACCCCACATAAAAAAAAACTTGTAGAAATACAGCCAAACCTTACACACTCAAAAGGAATGAGATCTAAAAAAGGGCCAAGCTCATCTACCCTTCCACATAAACGTACAGTGTCCCATAAAAAGCATCCTCGAAAAGCTTGGCAAATAGAATTTGCATGTTATTACGTTTAAATTAATTAGAAAAAAGAACTTGGATAAACTATTACGTTAAATTTAAAAATCGCAAATTCTATTTTGCCAAGCTTTTCGAGGATGCTGTTATGGACACTGTACGTTTAAAGGTGGAAGGGTAGATGAGCTTGGCCCTTTTTTAGATCTCATTCCTTTTGAGTGTGTAAGGTTTGGCTGTATTTCTACAAGTTTTTGGTTTTGTGTGTTGTTTCATACAGTAAAGTATTGATATGTTGTCGCGATTCTTCTCCTTCTTCTTCTTCAGCCTAATGAGGCCTTCGTTAAAGGTTTGTATTCATTGAGTTTTTTTGTGATTTGTTATAGCAATCGGGAAAAATACCCGTTTTATTCAGCCATAGGCCTTGGATAAAAAGGTTCATGCAAAGTTTTTTATGTCATTAGTTATCGCGATATTCTTCTCTTCTTCTTTTTTCAGCCTAGTAAGGCCTACGATAAATAAATTCGAAATTTCGCATTAAGAGTCTACCCCCTTAGTCACATTACTTGTTTTATGTAGGGGACAATAAATCAAAGCGACCATGCCAACCTTTTAGGCTTCGACGCCCAATGTACGAGTGAGCGATAACCAACCAAAGATCGATATTTTTATTAGGAAATATAACAATCAATGGTACGGACAGAGCGAACATCCGTGGATCAAAGCAAGAATCAACAAGGCGGATTCAGAACAACTTTTGTATTTGCGTTCAAGAAAAATACCCGTTTTCTTCAGCCAAGTGAGGCCAACGATTAAAATGTTTCATACAGTGAAAGTATGTGATTTGTAGTCGCGATTCTTCTCCTTCTTTCTTCAGCCTAGATAGAGGCCTTCGTTAAAGGTTTTTATACAGTGAGTTATATGTCAATTGTTAGAGCAATCGGGAAAAAATAGCCGTTTTCTTCAGCCAAGTTGGCCTTGGATAAAAGTGTCTCATACAGTGATTCTATGTCATTAGTTATCGCGATTCTTCTCTTCTTCTGTTTTCAGCCTAGTAAGGCCTACGATAAATAAATACAAAAATCCGCATTAAGAGTCTACCCACTCAGTCACATAACTGCTTTTCAGTTTTCAGTAGGGGACAATAAATCAAAGCGTCCATGCCAACCTTGTAGGCCTCGACGCAATGGACGAGTGAGCGATAACCAACCAAAGATCGATATTTTTATTAGGAAATATAACAATCAATGGTATAGACAGAGCGAACATTCGTGGATCAACGCCAGAATCAACAAGGCTGATTCAAAATAACAACTTTTGTATTTGCGTTCAAGAAAAATACCCGCTTTCTTCAGCCAAGTGAGGCCAACGATTAAAATGTTTCATACAGTGAAAGTATGTGATTTGTAGTCGCGATTCTTCTCCTTCTTCTTTCTTCAGCCTAAAGAGGCCTTTGTTAAAGGTTTGTATACAGTGAGTTATTTGTGATTGGTTATAGCCATCGGAAAAATACCCGTTTTATTCAGCCATGTTGGCCTTGCATAAAAGTGTCTCCTACAGTGTTTCTAAGTCATAAGTTATCGCGATATTCTTCTCTTCTTCTTTTTTCAGCCTAGTAAGGCCTACGATAAATAAATACAAAGTCCGCATTAAGAGTCTACCCACTCAGTCACATAACCGCTTTTAGTAGGAAACAATAAATCAAAGCGTCCATGCTAACCTTGAAGGCTTCGACGCAATGGACGAGTGAGCGATAACCAACCAAAGATCGATATTTTTATTAGAAAATATAACAATCAATGGTATAGACAGAGCGAACATCCGTGGATCAACGCCAGAATCAACAAGGCTGATTCAGAACAACTTTTGTATTTGCGTTCAAGAAAATACCCGTTTTCTTCAGCCAAGTGAGGCCAACGATTAGAATCTAGGTGCCCGTTAGGGCGCCGCAGCCAAGCCGCGGTGCGCTACACACTCAAGCACCTTATACATCAAGCAGAGTTGGGGTGATTTCGAGGTGTTACCCAGCCGCCATGTAACGTGATGTGACTTGAAAACTATCACAATTGGAGGGGATTTATGGTACGACCAACCCATGCCAAATTTTATTGGGGACTACGATTGATTCCTGCTTCGGTGAAAAAAAAATGGATTGAAACATGCCAAAAATCACTTTAAGGAGTTAGCTCACATGCAACTAGCTACTACGCCTACTACTGCCTACTACTGCTCAAATCAATACGTCGGCCCGCCCGATTCTGCCAGACGGGTGGTGGTGGGAACTACAATGGTCATATTTTTACATGGACATTAAGGTTATAGAATGATAGTCTTCTTTGAAAAAAAAAAGTTGAAAAAGTTTGTGGAAGGCTTCCCAAATAAAGGTTTTAAACATAAGCCTTAAACACTTGGCATAAATCAACAATAACCATAGTTATTGACACGTGTTGACGCGTATTATATAAGCAGAGTTAGGCGGAAAGTGCGATACGTAAACAAATAGCGGACATTTAAAATTTTTCTTCTTGGTGGAACGAGGAAGGGGGGGGGAAAAGGTGTCATTCTACTCCATAAAACAAATCAGAAACCGTCCTGGCCTAGGCCCCAGATGTGGAAAAATATTATATGCAAAAAGTGTATGTCTAAAGTTCCATTGGCTATAGAGGACTAGTAAAAATTCATTACTTTTACAGTACATTTGACAAGCCTAGCAACCTATTGCCAAGCACAACATTGTTTATATGAACGTGCCTCAAACTGTTTGTTTACATAATTGCCAACAATCAAATCATTTCAATACAAACTCTAATGTCTTTCGATTTGGCCCCAACGTTTTTTATGAAGGCACCCTGCCCATCTAGAATAAATTATAGAATTTTTTTCGAGTCTTCCTTTGCCTAACCGCAAAATCTTTTTAAAGTGTTTGGATTTCGTGCATACTCTTCAACCTAGGACATCCTATATAATTGGCTAGACCAGCAAGTCGGTGCTGGTCCACTTCCGGATACAATTAGAAAGCAGATTTAAAATGACAGTTACACAGTTTACATGGTTTAATCAAATGGGAGCGATTTGGGCCAACCAAATAGTTCTCAAGATTTGACGCCAGGTTGACAGGTAAGCATACTAGCCTTTAACACTCCAAATGATTAGTAACATTCCCTTTATGCAATCACTTTTCGTATTGTTTCTTTTGTTTAATACCCATGCTGCACAAAAGCTAAAACCATATTCAAACAAGCCAGTAAAATAATTGATTGATTAAAAAAAGCATAAATTAAAACACCAAATCGCCATCTGAAATGGGCGGTGAGTCTTCAATTTGCTACGCTCCCGCGCCTCGTGCGGAGGTATAGGAGACTGCTTAATTAGCCCTACTATAGGGGTTTAATTAATACAATGCTTTCAACTCACCAACCCATGCGTTTCCACGATTACCGTTCAAGAATACCAAATTCCTTCGAAAACGAAAACGACTTCGTTTTCAAATTGCGTTTTCAACTCATCTCCACGAACTCAAGAATTGGGGTTCCAGTCCTTATACCGTCGTTATACCATGGTATACCACCTATACCCAGGATGTACATGAATCCGGGTCTAGATATTTTACATCCTTTATTGTTACTTGCTAATACCATAGAATTTAAATCAACTTTGATAAAAAAATTATTATATTTAGCAAATAATTTGTAATGGAACTTGAAAAGAGTAATGAGATCACACACATAAACAAAAACTTGTAGGAAATACAGCCAAACCTTACACACTCAAACAGGAATAGATCTAAAAAAGGCCAAGCCATACTACCCTCACATAAACGTACGTGTCCCATAAACAGCATCCTCGAAAAGCTTGGCAAAATAGAATTTGCATGTTATTACGTTTAAATTAATTAGAAAAAAAGAACTTGGATAAACTATTACGTTAAATTAATAATCGCAAAGTCTATTTTGCCAAGCTTTTCGAGGATGCTGTTATGGGACACTGTACGTGTATGTGGAAGGGTAGATGAGGCTTGGCCCTTTTTTAGATCTCATTCCTTTGAGTGTGTAAGGTTTGGCTGTTATTTCTACAAGTTTTTGTAGTCCATTTTGTGTCGTTGATTTACTACTATGACAAATATGTGATATGTTTCGCGATTCTTCTCCTTCTTCTTTTTCAGTCCTAATGACGGCCTTCGTTAAAGGTTGTATTCATCTGAGTTATTTGTGAATTGTTATAGCACGGGAAAAATACCCGGTTTTATCAGCCACAGGCCTTGGATAAAGTCTCATGCAAAGGTTCTATGTCATTAGATTATTCGCGATATTTCTTCTCTTCTTCTTTTCAGCCTAGTAAAGCCTACGATAAAAATAACTTCGGAAAATTTCGCCTTAGGAGAGGTCACCCCCCATAGTCACCCCCATTACTACTTGTTTTAAGTAGGGGGGGTGGACAATTAAATCAAAGCGTCCATGCCAAACCTATGTAGGGCTTCGACGCAATGTACGAGTGAGCGATAAACCAACCCAAAGATCCGATATTTTTATTAGGAAATATAACCATTAAAGGTTTGGCCAGAGCGTACATCCGTGGCTCAACGCAAGAATCAACAAGGCTGGTTCAGAACAAACTTTTGTATTTGCGTTTCAAGAAAAATACCCGTTTTCTCAGTTAAAGCTGAGTCAAACGATTAAAATTGTTTCATACAGTAAAAGTATGTGATTTGTTGTCGCGATTCTACTCCTCATTTCTTCAGCCTAAAGAGGCCTTCGTTAAAGATTTTAATTACAGTGAGTTATATGTCCATGTTAAGGAGCAATCGGGAAAAAAAAATTAGCCGTTTTCTGTCAGCCAGTTGGCCTGGATAAAGTGCTCATACAGTGATTCTATGTCATTAGTTATAGCGATTCCTTCTCTTCTTCATGTTTTCAGCCTAGTAAGGCCTACGTAAATAAATACAAAAAATCCGCATTAAGAGTCTCCCACTCAGTCACATAAATGCTTTTCAGTTTTTATAGGGGACAATAATAAACGCGTCCATGCCAACCTTGTAGGCCTCGACCGCAATGGACGAGTGGCGATAACCAACCCAAAGATCGATATATTATTTAGAAAATAAAAATTAATGCGTATAGCAGAGTGAACATTTCGTGGATCAACGCCAGAATCAACAAGGCTGATCAGAACAATTTTTGTATTTGCGTTCAAGAAAAATACCAGCTTTCTTCAGCCAAGTGAGGCAACGATTAAAATGCCTTCATACAGTGAAAGTATGTGAATTGTAGTCGCGATTCTTCCCTTCTTCTTTCTTCAGCCTAAGAGGCCTTCGTAAAGGTTCGTATACAGTGAGTTATTTGGATTGGGGTTATAGCAATCGGGAAAAATACCGTTTTCTGTCAGCCATGTTCGCCGTGGATAAAAAGTGTCTTCTACTGTGATTCTATGTAATTAGTCTTCGCGATTCTTCTCCTCTTTTTTTCAGCCTTGTAAGGCCTATGATAAATAAATACAAAAATCCTCATTAAGAGTCTTCCCACTTAGTCACATAACTTGTTTAGTAGGAAACAATTAATCAAGAGAGCCAGCTACATTGGAAGGCTCGACGCAATGGACGCAGTGAGCGATAATCCAACAAAGATCGATATTTTTATTAGAAATATAACAATCATGGTATAGACAGAGCGAACATCCGTGGATCCAACGCCAGAATCAAACAAGGCTTATTCAGAACAACTTTGGTATTTGCGTTCAAGAAAAAATACCCGTTTTCTTCAAGCAAGCGAGGCCAACGATTAGAATGTTTCATACAGTAAAAGTATGTGATTTGTGTCGCGCTGCTCTCCTTCTTTCTTGTCTTCAGCCTTATGAGGCATTTGTTAAAGGTTTGTATACCAGTGAGTTATTTGTGATTTGTTTATACCAATCGGGAAAAAACACCCGTTTTATTCAGCATGTTAACCTTGGATAAAAAGGGTCTCATACAGTGTTCTTTGTCATAAGTTTTATCGCGATATTCTCCTCTCCTTCTTTTTTTCAGCATAGTTAGGCATACGATAAAATAAATACAAAAATCCTCATTAAGAGTCTACACACTCAGCACATAACTGCTTTTGTAGGGACAATAAATCAAGCGTCCCATGCCAACCTTGTAGGCTCGACCTAATGGGACAAGTGAGCGATAACCAATCCCCAAAAAATCGATATTTGTTATCAGGAATAATCAACAATCAATGGTATAGACAGAAACGAACATCCCTGGATCAACGCCGGAATCAACAAGATGATTCAGAAGAACTTTTGTATTTGCTTCAAGAAAAATACCCGTTTCCTTCAGCAAGGTTAGGCCAACGATTTAAAATATTTTCAACAGTAAAAGTATGTGATTTGATGTCGCGTTTCTTCCCTCTTTCCTTCGCATAAAGAGGCCTTCGTTAAAACGTTTTTATACAGTGAGTTTATTTGTGATTGTTATAGCAATGGGAAAAATACGTTTCTTCAGCCAGTTGGCCTTGGTTAAATGTGTCTTTACTGTGTTTTTTGTCATTAGTTATCGCGGATTCTTATCTTGTTCTTTTTCAGCCTAGTTAGGCCCTACGGATAGAATAAATACAAAATCCGCATAAGAGTCTCCACTCAGTCACACAAATGCTTTTTAGTAGGGGATTAAATAAATCAAAGCGTCTATGCCAACCTTGAGCGAGTGATGATCGATAACCAACCAAAGATCGAATGTAATAGGAAATATATCAACAATGGTATAGACCATTGATGACTCCGATTTTGAAAGGGATTAGCCGACGATTTTTGTCGTTTCCAGGGGACGCCCGATTGTATCGTTTTCATAATCTTACAATCTTCTGGAGGCCCTTTCATGTCTCCCCGATAAAAGTGTTTATACCAGTGAGTTGTAATATGTTTTTTTTATTGCCAAGGGAAAGTACACGTTTTCTAAGCCGAGTTAAGCTGAGGCCTACAATAAATTAATTAATTCAGGAGTTGTATGGTTTGCTAACGCGATCGGGCTAAGTACCCGTTTTTCATCTGATTAAGGCCAACGATAAAGTGTTTTATACATTGAGTTGTGTGTCATTTGTATCATGCAATCGGATAAACATACCGTTTATTTCAGCCGAGTTAGACAAACATAAATGTTGTTGTTGTTGTAAATGTTTAAAGTACCACGTTTTCTTTCCAAGCTAGTTCTACGACAGAAAAACGCACTTAGAGAGATAGATATATTTTTTTAAGATTTTTGCGGAGGAAAAAAACCAAACGACCAGCCAACCCTGTAGCCCCGACGCAAATTACGAATCGAGCGATAAAACCAACCAACGATCGATATTTCGTATTAGGACAATGTTACAATTCAATGGTATGGACAGTGCAAACATCAGTGGATAAACGCAAGAATCAACAAGGCGATTCAGATCTGAAATTTATTGTGTGCCTGTGTTAAAACGGCTCCAAAGCCACGTTACAAAAATCCTTCAGGGAACAAGACTCTGGTGGAATTAGTTTTCAAATCCGAAGAAAAAATCTGCTGGACTTTAGCGGATGGAACCCTGGGATATTCTGTATTGGAAGCAGATACGCTAACCACAAGACTAACGGGAGCACACAAAAAAGCGATTCATATAGTGATCGTAAGTGATTTGTTAATCGCGATCTTCTCTTTTTTCTTCTTAAGCCTAGTAAGGCTTCTTAATAGGAGTTTTATACAGTGAGTTGTATGTGATTTTTGATTGCGACCGGGAAAAGTACCGTTTTATTAAGCCGAGTAAATCTTACGATAACATTAAATTATTCAGTCAGTTGTATGTGATTTGTTATTGCAATCGGGTTAAGTAGGTACCCATTTTCTTCATCTCAGTTAGGCAAACGATAAATGTGTTTTATACAGTAAGTTGTAGGCCCTATGTGATTTGTTATCGCGATCGGGAAAAGTAGGCCTACCTGTTTTCTTTTGCCAAGTTAGGCCTACGATAAAAGTGTTATACAGAGAGTGTCAGCTCACTTAATGGACACGGAGCAATCATAGTGATTACGAGTATAGAGGTCCTGGGATAGGCCTAGTTTCCTTATCTAGGGGTGTTAGTAGGCCTACTTGACACTGTCTTGACCAAATAATCTTGGCCTATTAATAGATTCTTAGCTTTCCGGGTCTGGGGCCTTACTAAGCTGGCTTTTACCGCTCAGTTCGGTAACTCACATCACACACCGACTGCTCTTTGTCGCATTTCGAGAGACTGTTGTGGAATGGTCTGGGGCCATTTCTTACCGGGCCCAGACGGGGTTAGTACCTAGAAATAATAGCGATTTACTCACTTCATATGGGACCACCACGCGATTCTGCATGACTCGTGTGTCCTCAATTGCAACGCTCTGCCCCTGTTCTTTTCGGCCGCATCAGCTCGGATGTTTCGGAAAGACTCGGAAAGTTAGAAGAGTCTCAAAGACTCGTAGAGTACGCATGGCCGGACGGACACCTATTGAAGAAAGACGGAACGAATGTAGAGAAGTTTCTGTACAACGGAGCATAATACCACGTTACTCGTACGTAGCCCATCTAACTGTCACATGGGCTACCCTTTTTTCCATACTAGGCCTATGGGACAGTGTTAATCAAAGGTACCCTAGGCCCAAATGTACACTTATCGTTTGTAATTGTACGTGGGAACGTTCTGCGCTTATGTGAGTCGAACCCCTCTACCTTTTGAGACATTATTATGGACAAAAGGGCAATACGTGCTCGTATAGATCATACTTAACGGTATTTTAATCTGATAGAGCTTAGTGGCCGGCTACAGTACAGGCTTTGAAAATACTCCATCAGTCTCTCGCACAATTATTGTATTGCAGTTTTCAGATTTTTATTTCAGTTTTTAAGAAAAGAATGAATAATAATCATGAAAGGCTACCACACAAGCTTATAAAAGGGATCCCTCAGGAGGAATAGTTCTCTTTCTGTCACAAATGAATCTTTAAAAAAAATTGACATGTTTTGACAGAGATGATCTGTCACTGTCATGGATACAAAACAATAAGTGGTGGCTTAGTCAGTGCCTTCTATATGTGGTGAATGAAACACACAAAGAGATTAAAAAGCTTTGCCTAGCCAGAAAGCGCAATTATTTTAAGCTCTTTGAACCAAAGACTAAATCCAAAAGATGTTGGAATAGTTGGTGAGCTTAGAAGCGAAGATTCCCATTTCACTACACTGGAGAAAAAAAACCTTCTTTTTCTGTATTTTTTGGGTGTTTGTCAGCCGATTCCGGCTAAAAACCGATACTCCAATTGGGATGGAAATTTTCTGGAGGCCTTCGAAATCTCTGAACTTAGAACTGCCAAGTTTTTGAGCGCAAATCCCCCCCCCCCCGTGAAAAATTAATTTTTTATGAAAATCGCAATTTACGATTTTTTTCGATTTAAAAAATTTCCTCGACTTATAACCATACAGGCGTTATTCGATTTTAATACGATTAAATACGAGTTTTGTAACGTTTGACAAAAAAAATCGTACACAACTGTTTTTTCAGAAAAACCTTTTTAGATACACCAAGTTGCTAGCTAAAGGTGTTTAGAAACATGGCCAGAAAAACCGATTTTCAAAATTTAATTTGGAATTAGTCTTGTATTCACAATTTTGTCCAAAAATCTAATATAATTTCCAAAAAGTGAGGAGTGGATGTCCCGCCCAAAAAAATTCACAATGTTTTTTCTGTATATTTTAAAGGCCTTCTTCATTCAGCAAACTTTAAGACATGTTTCTTGGACTTTCCAAAATTATTCGGCCCCAGAGGCGGTACAATAGCCCTAAGGCGCATTCAAAGGGATGAGTCCTCTTAAATAGCCCTAGCGACATCCCTTCACAATTTACTATCGCACATACCGAGTTCACCTGAGAGATGGGCCTAAATGCCCAACCCTATAAACAGGTTTCCACGGTTACAATTTAATTTTTTACCCGGTTCCGCGAGGCCCATTGACACTCGATGAGCGAGTGATGAGACTCCTCCCGTCTAAGCAATTGGAAAAATAATTAGAGGACATATAGGGTAATAAAAATTAAATTCTATTAACCCACTAACTTTAAAGCATTATTTGGTTTATTGGGATTAAGGACACGTCAACGGTTAGGGTATAATGCCCTACTATAAACCTAGGGGTGGGGGGTTGGGAGGGGGGCTTATTCTGGTCAGAACCAGGACACGCGGTAAGGTCAGGAAAGGGGGTTCTCACGTCGCGGTCGTCATTGTCTTCGTCATCGTTTCGTGGTGTCATTGTCGTTCATCGTCGTCGAAGTTTCGTCAAGGAAGGGGGTAAGGTCCCCGACGACGTTTGCCAGGGCCCCCCCGACGAGGTTGCAGAGCTCGACTCTATTTCGGGGAGTAAAATACTACCTTCATTCAAGCTGATGTTTGCGTGGTGGATTTTTCTCTTGAACGCCTTTACGATTAGCAGAGCAATTGCTCACCCGGGCCAATTCTACCCAGGGCCAGACGGTGAACTTTAAAAGCAGGGACTCAGCCAACCCTATGTTGTAGGCAACGACATCATCAAAAGAGCCGAACACTGGATTAAGTAGAGACCGGCATTGTTAAATGTATTGACACACCGATCATCAAGTGGGCACGAATTCTATTGTGGACAAAGCCAGAATCAACAAGGTCGTTCTGGAACAACCATGGATTATTAGGTGCAGTGCCCTTGTAGCTAAGACGGCGCAAAGTCACCGTTTACACATGCATAAGCCAAAAAATAGCTGGACATTCCATATCGATGTTAAAAATCTTGTGATAAAGATTAGAGACTCCTTTCAACACGTAATTTACATAAGACTAGACCTATAAACATTTTGACATATTTTTAACACATTTTTTTAATAGTGATGAGTCGTAGCGAGCGAAGCGAGAAGGTTCATTTCACTTACACTGGAGAAAAAAATTCGTAAATGTTTTATTTTCTTCTTCTTTCTTTTTGTATTTTTCTGTTGTGTTAGCCCGATTCGACTGAACCGATACTCCAATTGCGATGAAAATTTTCTGGAGACCTTCGAAATCTCTGAACTTAGAACTGCCACGTTTTGAGGCAATCGAAACATATTTCTTATGAAAATCGCCAATTTTACGATTTTTTCGGTTTTTAAAAAATTTTCTTCGACTTATAACACCTACATGATATATATCCGAATGCAATGATTTTTTTTACGAACCTCAATTTTGAATTATCTATTCGTGGAAATTTGGCACAATCGAAAAATTATTTCTTAGAAAAATGCAATTTCGATTTTTTCAATTTGGGCTTTATAACATTACGTATGCTTTATCAGATTGTAATGATTATGTCACATAACTTTAATTTTAGAATTAATATAGTCTAGGCTATTGGTTGTTGAAATTTGATTCACAGTAAAAATTAATTTCTCATGAAAATGCGCAATTTCACTCTTTTTTCGTTTAAAAAACATTTCTTTGACTTATTTACCACTCCATGCTTATCCGATTGTAATGTATATTCACAGAAATCGCAATTTATGAATTTATATATTCGTGTGATATATTGAGCGAAATCAAAAAAATAATTTCTCATGACAATTAGCAATTTTAAGTTTTTTTGTTTAAAAAACTTAAGCTCATCCAACAACGCGCCTGGAAAAAGCGTTTGCGAAGCTCTTAGTTAATAGATTAAGAGCGCTTTCAACCGTGACTGATATGCACCAATCTAGCCTAAAGCGCCTGTCAGACGATCGAGAAATCGCGCGAGTTGGCTCGCGCGAGTAACTCTATGGGGAGTTAGGTCTGCATCTCTAACATGGACACTCACCGCCTCCCTGCAGACGGAAGCCAGAAAGTTGCGCTCGCGATCGCCGAGAAAAATGTCCAGCTGTTCACCTTCTTAGCGAGTCGAGTAGCGAGAGCCAATCAAAACCACTACATAACACGTGACCAGTAAACACCAATCGAGGCGTTTTATTGTTACTTCATTGTGCTGTTCGTGTGACAAGGAGGGTTAATACTCTCGCGCGAGCCAACTCGCGCGTTTTCCGATCGGTTCTACGGCCCGCTTAAGGCTGCAAGGAGAGTAGCTATAATATCGCGCGATGCAGTGTCCCCGCATTTCAGTTGGAACTCGTCCCGGAATTGTCATATCGGCATAATTTTTTTTTTACTCTTTTCACGATAAAATTTACTAGGACTTGTGTGATGTCGATTTTCGAAATTGTATATAAAATGGGCTTATAAAAAATTGCGAACTTGGACAATATTTTGAAAATTTACCTTCACTTTAGAGCTTTATAAAAAAATTACAAAACTTTTTATGGAAAATGTACATCACACAAGTCCTAATTTCAACATTTATCTTCAAAATAAAAAAAAAATTATCAAAATCGTGTGAGCAGTTACCGCTAAACTACTGAACTACGAATGCATGTTTTGCCGCTATTTTAGGCCTTTTCAGCCCCAGCAAGTGGCGCACTCTGGCGATACGACTTTTTGAGTGACAGGATGGTTATTTATGTTCGAAATAACAATTTCATTGGCCACAGAGTAAAACTGTTCAGCTAATGCAGAACACCACTCAATGCATAATACATGTTTACTGTTTGCTATGAACACGGCAACAGTAAGACATTATGTTATTTGTGTAAGCTGTTAAGCTTGAATCAACCATTTTATTTTTCACGCTGAGCCCAATAAGAAACGTACACAGCATAATCATAATCGTGCATACGATATAAATTCGATGGAAAATGCTAAATTATAGTATGATCTGCAACGGTCATCAGTTCATATTAGGATTAGACCTACGCCTCGCGCATGATGTGAATACATATTTACTTTATAGCATGTAACGGAACGCAATCTTTGTTAGTCTAGTATATGATACGTGTCAAATTATAACAGACTAAGAATTAAATTTAAAAATTACTCGTTTTGGAGTCGAACCCGGATCATTCGGTTCTATGCGCGCGTTTTCTTTTTGCGCGAGCTGGAGTATCCACGTCACAAAGTACTCGGACTCAATTGCGCAAGGCCATTTAAAAATGGAATGTAAAATAGTGTTCCAGTTTGGAGTCGTTCTGTGTTTAATTTACACGACTGTCAATACGAAATATCTTAAAAATATTGCATTAAAATTGTCTCCACTGGGAATAGAACCCCGGCCGGTCTCCCGCTGTCCGGGCGATCGGGGCGGATGCTCTTACCAAATGAGCATTGGAGACGGCGTCATGAATTCGGTCTATTTGATAGTTATATTTTATTATTGGGGTGTGATAGTTAAGTGTCGATATAATCAAATACAAATGGTGAACATTGTGGGAACTACACCCAAAAAAATCAGAACGTTAGGTATATTCACGTGAGAAAATCTAAAGCCGATCATTGTACAAACTGTATTCGCATGGGCATATCCTCATTACACATGAAAGATATCAATCTAGGTTTTGTTTGTGCCTTTCAAGAACGACGTGGTAAAGCAATCTAGGTGCCCGTTAGGGCGCCGCAGCCAAGCCGCGGTGCGCTACACACTCAAGCACCTTATACACCAAGCAGAGTGGGGTGATTTCGAGGTGTTACCCAGCCGTCATGTAACGTGATGTGAACTTGAAAACTATCACAATCGAGGGGATTTAGGTACCTGACAACACATGCCAAATTTTATTGGGGTACGATTATTCCTTCTTGGTGAAAAAATGGCTTGAAACATGCTCAAAATCACTTTAAGGATGTTAGCTACTGCTACTGCCTACTACTGCCTACTACTGCTAACATCTAATACGTCGGCCCGCGATTCTGACCAGACGGGTGGGGCTACAATGTTCATATTTTACATGGACATTAAGGTTATAGAATGATAGACTCTTTTGAAAAAAAAAGTTGAAAAAGTTTGTTGGAAGGCTTCCAAATAAAGGTTTTAAAATAAGCCTTAAACACTTGGCATATAATCAACAAGTAACCATAGTTACTTGACACTTGTTGACGGTATAAGCAGAGTTAGGCGGGAAAGTGCGATACGTAAACAAATGGCGGATATTTAAAATTTTTCTTCTTTTTGTGGAACGAGAAAAGGTGTCATTATCCTCTCATATATCATATCAAGAAACCGTCCCTGGCCTAGGCCCAGATGTAGAAAATTATTTATAATACAACAGTGTAGGTCTAAAGTTCCATTAGGCTATAGGACTAGATAAATAAATACTTACACTACATGTTTGACAAGCCCTAGGCCTTTCTTAGCCAACCCTAGGCCAGCACAACCTTGTTTTGACACTTCCCGCACAAATAACTAGTTTTGATTACTACAAGCCTAATGCAGATAAACAATGGTATGATAGTCCTAGGCTATTCCAAAATTACGGCAATAATAAGCTTCTTCTTTACTTTTAATCAACTCACGCAATCTCCTGTCACTTTTAATAAAAATGTAAAACAAAAGATGGTGAAAATTTTCAATATTCTTCTGATTATCTGATGATTTACATGGCTGTGGGTCAAGGCCGTCTAGATATATCGCTTCCCTCGTGTGGGTGCAGTGAAATAGGTGTAAAATTACATTAGTTGTGCGTTTGTTGTTACATGGGAAAGTTTTAATAGGATGTGAGTTGCCTAGACTTAACCAGTCCTTATACCGTCGTTATACCATGGTTATACCACCTATACCCAGGATGTACATGAATCCGGGCCTAGATATTTTACATCCTATTGTTATTGCTAATACCATAAAAATTAAATCAACTTTGATAAAAATATTATATTTTAACAAATAATTTTGTAATGGAACTTGAAAAAGTAATAAGATCACACACATAACAAAAACTTGTAGAAATACAGCCAAACCTTACACACTCAAAAGGAATGAGATCTAAAAAAAAGGGCCAAGCTCATCTACCCTTCCACATTTGCGCATTCTTAATTCATAAACGTACAGTGTCCCATAACAGCATCCTCGAAAAGCTTGGCAAAATAGAATTTGCATGTTTACGTTTTAATTAATTACAAAAAAAGAACTTGGATAAACTACTACGTTAAATTAATAATCGCAAATTCTATTTTGCCAAGCTTTTCGAGGATGCTGTTATGGGACACTGTACGTTTATGAATTAAGAATGCGCAAATGTGGAAGGGTAGATGAGCTTGGCCCTTTTTTAGATTCATTCCTTTTGAGTGTTTTAAGGTTTGGCTGTATTTCTACAAGTTTTTGTTATGTGTTGTAAATTAGTCCACAGCTGTCCCCCCCCCTCCAGCAGCAAGCATTTCTCTTGCAATAGTAAGAATTATTCTCAAGGCCCATGCATGTGTGTAAAGCTGGGCTCCGACAAACGTATGCGTAAACAAGTCTTTACTTTTTTTTACGGTTATCCAATCACGCATCATTTTTATTTGTGAATATTGTTTATTGTGCCATGAAGTACCAAACCCAAAACATACGGATGACATAAATAGCGGATCGACGACACATTCTGTAGATTTGCAACGTCATCGTCATTAGAAAATTATTAAGATTATTTTATCACTTCAAATGAAAATTTTTGTCTTTCAAACTTGCTCTATCTTAGCTATTATCTTTGCTTGACATGTTTTTTGATAATTATATTTTGGGTGTTGAATGACCTGAGTTACCTGATGGCGGAAATGGTTCATATAATTTCCAAAGCAAAGTTTTTAAACGGTTACTAGTTACTACGATGAAATCTTTTGACTATAAAACGAGAATCATTAGTGTGCCGTAAAGAAAGTAGTACAATAAAGAGATATATACCGATCTGGAACAAACAGACAGACAATGTAAAAATATGGAAACAAATCGGTTACACAGGTGTTTAAATAATAATAATATATTATATCTGCGTAATGCTGTCTTCCCACAGTTCAGCTGGAACTTACTTAGTCCACAATTGTCATATCTGCATAAAATTAGGAAAAATCTATTAACAATAAAATTAACTTATTTATTTATTTTTTTATTTTTTAATTAACTTATTTTGTCAGCTTGCATTTCATCCATAGTATCTTGATGTAGGCCTACCATATTTTGTATTGACTATGAAAATAGCAACTAGTGCTAATGAATAAAGAACACTAGTGGTGTATCCAGGAATGTCCAATGGGGGGGGGGGGGGGTGTCAATATGCCAAACAGGGACGGGGTCTGCATGGTGCGAAGCCCCAGCCGCCGGAGGCCTTTTCGAATTTTCTCTCGTATTTGACATTTTCAACGCCTCTAAACACGTTGTAGAGTCAATACATACCTAAAGTGCTATGCGAATCATAAAATTTCTTATTGTGCGAAGTCTGCTTTGTAAGTAATTTTTAATTACCAGGGATTGGAACCGGAACCGGAACCGGAACCCAGAACCGTTTAAAACGTTTCATATTGTAGAACCGGAACCGGAACCGTTTGTACAGTTGGTCTATGGAACCGGAACCGGAACCGGAACCGTTATATTACACAAGGTTCTTAAAGGTTTTTAAAGGTTCTTAAAGGGTTTCCAAAATATCTGCTTTAATTTTTCAACAAAATTAAAAAAACAACTTTTCGAATGATATTCAAAATAAAAACGCTTAAAATTCGTTCACTAGGCCCTATTTTTTAAAAAAAATTCTTGACTATTCAGTTCTTTGTGTGACTTTTTTTGTTTTCACCTTCTGGGTCACACCCTGTCCGATATGGCCCGCCCGCAAAGACATGTGCTGTTCAGCTTTGACTAGATTAATCTCAGTGAACATTTACTTCTACTACGTGATGAAAAGGCTTCTAATACGATCTTTAAAAAAAAAAAGTAACTAAACAAAAATAAAACTATACCTACATGAAACACACAAATCAATAACTGAACTGAAATCTTTTTTTATTTTTATTTGTATTTTTTATTTAAAACTTCCCAATTTTATTTTTCATTACAACATTATTTATAAATATTATTGTCATAATTTTATTTTCATGACTTAATTTAAATTTTAAAAAAAAGTCAAAATTTGTACTTTTACAAGTTACCCCACGACTTTGCAAAAAAATATTATTTAAAGAACCGGAACCAGAACCGGAACCGGAACCGTTGGGAACCGGTTCTTACGGAACCTTTTATACATTGGGAACCGGAACCGGAACCGGAACCGTTAAAAAATTTGTAAGTGGAACCGAACCGGAACCGGAACCGTTATGAATAAAGGTTCCAATCCTTGGTAATTACCTATGTAAATATCATAGTTAGGTTGCTCCCTCCTTATATTTTTCTTCAATCGATCACACTCGTTTTTTTTTTTTTTTGGGGGGGGCATGGAGGGGGGGGCTTCAACCCATAACCCATAACCCCCCCCCCCCCCCTTGGATACGCCACTGAAAAACACTACTACTATACTACCTACTACAAAAACAAAACAAAGTTTCAAAATCATGTGTTATGAGTTATGCCCTAACGGTTGACGCACCCTTTCTCCAAATAAATAAAACAATCTGTTGCAACTTAAAACTGAGCAATCCCATTTTTTATTCAGGTGATAATACACAATAGTTCGATATTATAAAACCGTATTATACCTTTTTAGTGCAAGGGCCACTGAATCTCTAGCTGATTTGGGGAAGGGGAGGTAAAATGATCAAATTAGGATTGATTTGTTACATGTGTGTATCAGAAAAAAAAGTATACATTTACTTTATATCTAATTTGATTTTTTTAAAGAATGCTTGGGCTCAAATTTGGTGTCTTTAGTGGGGGTGGTCTGTTTTACATGGCCACACATTCATTTGTTTGAGTACCCAAAATAATTTCTGGGAGAAAATATTGGTAAAAAGGGATGATAGTAAGCATATCAACAATCCGACAATTTCAATTGGCCAGTGATTTTGGCCTAATGGGTTTAACTTCAACACAAAATAATATTAACACTTCTGAAACTAAGAAAGTTTTTCTTTGACCTTGATTTACTTTTTCACTAACACATCGCCCCCCCCCCACACACAATCGCATGCAATGTCTGGTCTTTGTCGGCGAAAGTGAACAGCACACACTGGACGTAAGCGAGAAAACGCGTGTGACACACTCACTCACACATAGGGTACCCGCTATCTGTCACATTGGGGTTTGGGTTTGGGGAAGAGTGAGACATTATCTCTATCATAAACCCTGCATTTCAGAGTCTCAAAACTCAAGATAAACATTAGAGAATCGTTCTCGATAAACTAAAAGAGAGCGGTGAGCATCCATCAACGCGACTATATAGCCTATCATATTAAAACCTAATTAGTAGTTAAAAACACTGTTTTCAATTGTATTCATCACAAGTTTTTCTGTATTGGTTTCTAATATACGTAAAAGTATGAACTCGTTGGTCGTGTGGTTAGAGGCTCTGCTTCCAATGCAGAAGGTCCAGGGTCGATTTCCCCTGAGGCAGATTTTATTTAGACTTCAGATGGGATTCGAGTCCATCAGTTCTTAGGAATGTGTAAACGGTGACTTTGGGCTTGGAGTCGTCCTAGCAACGATGCACATAATAAATTATAAGGTTATAACACCGGTAATGAAAGCAGTATAAGATGTGCTTTGTGCTGCATTGCGTGACTGTGAAGTACCTAAACTGCTTGTCTTTACTTACATATAATCAGTGGCGTAACTACGGAGGGCGAATTTGGTCAGAGGGGGGCGAGGGGGAGCGCAACTTTTATTTTGAAATTAATTATTTTCTTAGATATTATATAAATGTTTATACATTTTTCTTATTTTTCAATTTTTTCATATATTTTTAAGGTTTTTTTAAAACAAAAATTTTCAAAATACTCCTATCACATTTAGAATCGAAATTTTTGCCGGGGCTGTGCGCTTCGCACCCGTATCAACTGGGGGGCCAACCCCCTCAGACCCCCCATTGTTCCCCAAAAGTGCTCGTACCCAGAAAAAGCGTATACCCTAAATTATTTTTGGATGATACCACGACTATCACTGTTCCAGTGTACCTACATACCCCTTTCAAATAGTTGTGCTGACCATTGATCTTTGGAGGATACAACAATGTTCGCTCCGCGAAAAATAAGGGCAAGTTACGCAATGTATGTAATATACTGACAAGTGTTGGCTCAATGGCTTGATGATTCGGGAGGTCTCGGGTTCTGAATCCCGTCACAACCTGCCCTGATTATTATTACTGTAGTACTGATTATTATTGTAGTATCGTGTTTCTAGCATATTATAAAAAATGCAGTGATAGCAATAATAGGCTATAAATCTTGTGTCCTGACCGGGGATCTTACCCGGGTCTAGGTTATAGCAGTTGAGTGGTGTGTATCCTTGTGACCAGATTTTTCTGGGGCTTGGACCCAAGTCGCGTCCCCTTTTACTGACTATAATTTTTATGTTGATGGTGTAGCCCTGTATTTAGAATAATAATAACATTATACTTTTTTCAAATGTTTCGTAATGTTCTTTATTTTGCAATCCTCATTCCATAGAATAATGATCATTGCATAAAGACAAAAAACTAAACATTAATTGAATTTTTTTTGGTTTTCCTCTCATTATGTGATGGGTTCGTAACACTCGATACAAAACATTATGTGGAATGTAAAGCAAATCTTTATACTTGACGGACGACACGTCATTTTACGCCAGCTCGTGAATGGTGATATTTGATCTCAGTGCGACCCTTTGGGGAATGTGTGAGCGCATTTTGCGTTGTCTCAAACCTTTCTTTCAGTACAAACAGATCCCACTTCCGTCGTCGTAAATATAGACGGCTCGCTATTGGAGGGGCAAATTAAAAAATTTGAGCGGAACTTCTGAGGCCCTCCTCCAACACGTCTCTCCCGCAATCCCCTCACCCATGTCCGTTTCTCTCAAGATTATGCTTAACGCCTGTGACACCTTAAGTATATGGGGAGAAAAATCCCATGCTGGTCGAACCAGTTATGTGTAGGGTGAGGGGGTGGGGCTGGGACTGGGTCTGGGGGGTTCTCACGTCGTGGTCGTCGTTGTCTTTGTCATAGTTTGTTTTCACGGTCGTCGTAGTCGGGGAAGTCGTCAAGAGAAGGGGGAGAGTTCCCCGACGTCGACCGCCAGAGAACGCCTCTAGTTTCGAGAAGTTATGCTATAGCATAGGTGGCCGCCAAATAGGGAATGGAAGTTGCACTCAAATTGCACTCAAGTTGCACTCGAGCTCGATTGGCAATCTTATGCATAAGCTAGCCTCTTCGACTTGGACGGAGCAATAGTAGTGGGTACGAGTCTATAGGTCCTGGGATTGTTGTCTTAGTCTATCTAGGGTGTTAGTAGGCCTTCTTGACACTGTCTTGACTAATAATCTGGGCCTATTTTAATAAAATCGTAGGCTTCCGGGTACTAGGCTGGCTGTTACCGTCAGTTGATAACTCACATCCACACCGACTGCCTCTTTGTTCATTTTACGATGAGGGCCCTGGAGGAATGCTATGGGCCTATTCTAACCTGGGCCCAGACGGGGTAGGTACCAGTAGAAAAATTGCAATGTACTCACTCATCTGGGACAAACCCTGCCGCACTGCATGACTTCTCTCCCTCCATTGCATCGCCTCTTCCCCTGTTCATCTCGGCTCCCGTCAGCCTCGGAGAGTCTCAGAGAGTTCGGAGAGTACGCAAAGCAGGGACGGACACCTATTGAAGAAAGACGACGAATTTAAAGAAGTTTCGGTACTTAAAACGGAGCATACATACACGTCAGTCGTACCGTAGCCTATCGAACTGCCACCATACATACCCCTTTTCCCTACTATGTGACAGTGTTAATACCCTAGGCCCAAATCTAGTACTTCTATACCTGGGGGGGTTCCAATTTTTTACAAGCTATACGTCCGCCATCCGGGCGGACGTATAGACGGAACGAAAGGGATTTCGGGTGCGCTTTATCGATTATCCTAGAACTGGGCCGGCGCCTGACCACAAAAAAGTTCGGTAACCTACAAAAAATTTTGTTAATATAAGTTGGCCCCCCCCCCCAGGTTGAAGTGCCCAAATCTACATATCCCAAAACCGTGTTTACTTCGCCCAGACTGAGCGAGACCCTTTTTTTCTGGGGATTATCCATGCCCGCAAGCCGGAGCAAGAAATTTAAAAGAAGGTCACTTAGGACTGGGCCCAAGTGGGCCTAAGAACGGTTTTAGTATACCTATTTTTGTACTTGTTCGTAGACTTCTGCTAAGGGAGCGAACCCCTACCTTTTGAGATACTTTTTTTATGGACAAAAGTCAATACGTGCTCGAAAAGATCACCTTACCCGGATTTTAAACTGATAGAGAGTTGGCCGGCTACAGTTCACGTTTTTATTTTTGGCTGTCGAAAAAACTTCACCAGTCGTCGCAGATATTATTGCATACGTTTTCAAGATTTTTTTTCATTTCTTTAAAATAAGAATGAAAAATACTCAAGGAAAAAAGCTTACCACACAAGTTATAAGGGTTTTCCCCCCGCAGGAAAAAGTTTTCTGTCTGTCACAAATGAATTTAAAAAATTTTGACTGTTTTTTAAAGGAATGATCTGTCACTTTATGGAACAAAACAATAAGCGGTTTGGGTTAGGTCAGTGCCCTTTTAATTTTAATGAAACACAAAAGATTAAAAGCTTTGAAGCAGAAGCGCCTATTTAAACCCTTTTGGGCCAAAAATCACTAAATCTTCAATGCGTTCACTGGTCGGGTGTCTAGCACCTTGGGTTTAAACCAAATGCGAGCGCATTTGCCAAAAAAATTTAGCAATTTTGGGGTAAAGGGTTAAACTTATTTAAAGTGCAAAATTTTACGCTTGAGTAAATAGCCCCGATCGTGATGGATTTTTAACTAGTACTCGATTGTATTAAATATTAAATATTAAATAGGCAGAGGTATAATTTTACAGTTAAAAAACTCCGAAAAATGCGTTAACCCCTTTTGTGGATACCGGAATGCGAGTTACGTATAGGTCTACGGCTTACCATCAAAATTAAATCCGTGTTTGGTTAACTCTTCTTTGTGAATCCGGGTCCTGGAGAGGGTTACACCGGGTCGAACTGAGTGTACTCTACAACGGCCAACTCCACAAAACAAATATGTCAAATTGCCTCATTTGCGGGGAAATAAATGTAATAGTTTCGCCAGCATATAATTTATTAACCCTTTGAGGCCCAAACTTACAGACTTCAATTTTTTAGTTTTCACATGATACTTTAAAATTATTTAATAACATTCAATCATTTTTCATAGGAAGACTTTTTCAACCCAATTCTGGGCAAAAATAAGGTGGCTGTTACATTAATTAACCTCTAGGACATAGCCTATGAGTAGATATTACACACATAACAATTAAAAACTTGTAGAAATACAGCCAAACCTTACACACTCAAAAGGAATGAGATCTAAAAAAAGGGCCAAGCTCATCTACCCTTCCACATTTGCGCATTCTTAATTCATAAACGTACAGTGTCCCATAACAGCATCCTCGAAAAGCTTGGCAAAATAGAATTTGCGATTATTAATTTAACGTAGTAGTTTATCCAAGTTCTTTTTTTGTAATTAATTTAAACGTAAACATGCAAATTCTATTTTGCCAAGCTTTTCGAGGATGCTGTTATGGGACACTGTACGTTTATGAATTAAGAATGCGCAAATGTGGAAGGGTAGATGAGCTTGGCCCTTTTTTAGATCTCATTCCTTTTGAGTGTGTAAGGTTTGGCTGTTATTTCTACAAGTTTTTGTTATGTGTGTGATCTTATTACTTTTTCAAGTTCCATTACAAAATTATTGTTAAAATATAATATTTTTATCAAAGTTGATTTAATTTTTATGTATTAGCAATAACAATAGGATGTAAAATATCTAGGCCCGGATCATGTACATCCTGGGTATAGGTGGTATAACCATGGTATAACGACGGTATAAGGACTGGTTAAGTCTAGGCAACTCACATCCTATTAAAAACTTTCCCATGTAACAACAAACGCACAACTCATGTAATTTTACCACTATTTCACTGCACCCACACGAGGGAAGCGATATATCTAGACGGCCTTGACCCACAGCCATGTAAATCATCAGATAATCAGAAGAATATTGAAAATTTTCACCATCTTTTGTTTTACATTTTTATTAAAAGTGACAGGAGATTTCGTGAGTTTATTAAAAGTAAAGAAAAAGCTTATTATTGCCGTAAATTTTGGAATAGCCTAGGACTATCATACCATTGTTTATCTGCATTAGGCTTGTAGTAATCAAAACTAGTTATTTGTGCGGGGAAGTGTCAAAACAAGGTTGTGCTGGCCTAGGGTTGGCTAAGAAAGGCCTAGGGCTTGTCAAACATGTATTTATTTATCTAGTCCTATAGCCTAATGGAACTTTAGACCTACACTGTTGTATTATAAATAATTTTCTACATCTGGGCCCTAGGCAGGGACGGTTTCTGATTTGTTTTATGAGAGTATAATGACACCTTTTCTCGTTCCACACACAAGAAGAAAATTTTAAATGTCCGCATTTGTTTACGTATCGCACTTTCCCGCCTAACTCTGCTTATACCGTCAACAAGTGTCAAGTAACTATGGTTACTTGTTGATTATATGCCAAGTGTTTAAGGCTTATTTTAAAACCTTTATTTGGAAGCCTTCCAACAAACTTTTTCAACTTTTTTTTTCAAAGAGACTATAATACTATAACCTTAATGTCCATGTAAAATATGAACATTGTAGTCCCACCCGTCTGGTCAGAATCGCGGGCCGACGTATTAGATGTAAGTAGCAGTAGTAGCAGTAGTAGGAGTAGTAGCTAACATCCTTAAAGTGATTTTGAGCATGTTTCAAGCCATTTTTTCACCAAGAAGGAATGGTCGTACCCCAATAAAATTTGGCATGTGTTGTCAGGTACCTAAATCCCCTCGATTGTGATAGTTTTCAAGTTCACATCACGTTACATGACGGCTGGGTAACACCTCGAAATCACCCCAACTCTGCTTGGTGTATAAGGTGCTTGAGTGTGTAGCGCACCGCGGCTGGCTGCGGCGCCCTAACGGGCACCTAGATGCTAAGCCAGCGGTTTAGCCGAGCTCCTTTAACCGGTTCCCACTCGAACACCGAAGTTAAGCAGAATCGGGCGTGGTCATGGGTTGAGTGGGTGACCACTAAGCCCTGAAACTCACGTATACCGCTGGTTAGAGCAGATGGAGGGTTCGAATGCTAGTGTAACGGCTTCGTTCTCCTCGACGTCTGTTCGGCAGTGCGGGTTAGTGGAGAAACCTATATGACTGTCAAGTTACACCGTCCTTTCGGATGGGACGTTAAGCCCCCTTGGTACTTTTCGAAAGGAGTAGGCTACGTGCCGGTACCGGGTTTCCCCTCCTCCCTTCTGTTCATACTACATCCTCGTCTATCACCACTCATCGTATCGATTAGCCAAAGTGCATAAATATGAGACGTTAAGCTATCAATCACCAATCATGTTAAGAATATTTATTATCATAAATAAAGTAACTTATGAAGTGTGTTAGACTTCAAATTAGAGGATAGTAAAATAGAGTTATGTTTCAGGCTGTTTTTTTTGTAATTGTATTGTATGTTGTGTATATTGTGTGTGTATTTGTATACACACAACCGGGGATACAATGCGAGTGGGCCTAGGCCTAGTAAGCCTATCACAACAACTGCTACCATTAGACTCAATTTCATCTTCAGAATGAGTGATTTCATCCTGAATAATTATGGGGAGCCACTAGGACATTAACGGAAGACGAGGCTTAACCTTGGTCAATAGCGTATTACCTTGTGTGAAGGTGTACAACAGACAGAATCGGTTAAATTCTCACACATAAAGTAAGTCAATCTACAGACCACACAAGAATATAAGAGCTTGGTTAGGTCAACAAAGATACCATCCCTGGAGGCGAGGAATTACAAAATACCAT
>JAMZAV010009037.1:0-22816 GCA_024449915.1 Sweltsa coloradensis | reverse complement strand
AAACAAATAAACAACTTAAAAAAATTAAAACATTTAAAAAAAACCTATCATACTGGGATTTTACATAATTTTTTTTTTAGACCTACTACTCAGCTCCCTAGCAATGCATCTCTTTTTTCCCTATGTTAAACCACTTAGCACTATTTATTAAAACTTGTCCTTTGTAAATCCTTTCTTACCTTACTTTTTCTAAAAATTTTTAAATTTAATCCATTTTTTTACATTTACTTTTAAAACATGCCCAAACTTTTATTTCTTTTTTTCCCCTGGTAACTATCGAATTCCTTTAACCATTGTTAAAGACTGAGCCTCCCTTTTTTATTTTTACTTTTTTGACCTCCATGATTTTCCTTTTTCTGCCCCCCCTAGTTTTTACTTATTCCCCTTACCACATCAGTCATCTTGCCCTCCATGAAATTTGGGGCATCATTCCTTTTTTAACTTTATATAAAAAAACTAATACTAACAATAATATTTTTTTTCCTTCACAATCAACCATTCCAAATAAAAAACATACCTTTTTTATGGTGTTTCCCTTCCCATCAAAATATACATCTAACCTTATTCTGAAACCCGTAACCTTTAAACTCATTTTTTAAAAAAATTTGGGTAAAATATATAGCACCGAATTCAAATCCCTTTTAATTATCTCTTATAAACCTATTTCTCGTCCAACTTGAAATTTTTTGCCCCCTTTTCTTCTCATATAACCTTTTTTTTTTTACCTTTTTTTTTTAACTATGTATTTCTGCGCCTTAAAATCTATTTTTTTCTTTAATTACCTAAATTTTTTAAACTCTTTAACTACTTCAATCTCCTCTTTTGGGGCAATTTTTGGGCCCAGTTACACGGACTCGAGTAATACTATTAAAAATACACAACAGGTTCGAAATAATCTTTCTATTCTTTTCTTTTTCAAGCAAACTAAAACTCTTTTCTCTTCTACGACTTTAAAAACAACCCAAATCTTAAAAACTCAACTATCCCAAAAATACTATTTTTTAAACAGGTACTTTGTTGGCCAGAATTATCAAAATTGTCAGGCGGTGTCAAGTTGGTAGAAAAAAAGCGCACCTTTGGGGTTATTCTTTCCTCGGGGCAAAAAGAAAATTAAATGTGGACCACCCCCGCATGCCGAAATAGGTTTAAAATAGCATAAAACCTCCTCGGCGCACCTCGTGGGGGCAAATATCCCAGCCGCACACTTGTCCCCTGCCCCTCGATCCCTTCGGATTACCAACCTAGGCCTCATGTTTTCCCCCTTTCCGAGGCCACCCGGTAGCCTAGCCCCTAGCGGGGAAAATTTGGGGTGAAATGTACTAAGCGTCTTGGTTATTTTTGAGGAGGCTCTGGCCTAGCCTAGGGTTTGGGTACAATTTACTAGCGTGGTCGACATGGCGTCGGGAAAGTGCACTAGGTGTACTATAGACAAGCAAAGCTAGGCTATACTAGGCCTACTAGAGCGCACCCAAACTACACCTTCCTCCGCACTAGCTCTATAAAATTTTAAAAAAAGCGCTTCCAAACTTCTTTCGAGCTTAAAATGTTGGTATTGGGCTACACGCTAAGGTTTGAGGGGAATTCATTGCTCTCTACCCCCTAGATATTGAACCCCTTTTGTAGCTGATTGCAGTCGGTGGTCCCCCCTTTCTGTGAAAATTTGGGAAAGCCATCTTGAAATTCCGTTTACTGTTAATCAAAGGGGGCGTTTTGTAGCACAAATATTTCTCAGATTGCCGCCAGGTTGACGTACTTCCACCTTTAAAACAAAATGATTACTAATTCCCTTATGCAAAAACTTCGTATTGTTTTTTGTTTGTTCAATACATGCTCACAAGCAAAAACCCATATAAAAACAACCCCGTAAAATATTTTTTATTGCTTTAAAAAAAGCATCATTAAAACCCAAATCGCCATCTTGAAATGGGCCGATTGCTCTTCAAATTTGTTACGCTCCGCCTGTGCGGGGGTTAAAGGACTTCTAAACTAGCCTACAATAGGGGTTTTTAAAATCAATGACTAGCCTTAGGCCTCCGCCACCGTATATTTTTACTTGACTTTTTGTAATGAACGTTTAAATTGGCTGACACTAAAACGGCAATTTCAAATACTCGGGCTTCTCTTACATTTTCGTATGGTATTTTTGACGTTCCCCTGATTCCCTTCCTACCTCTTAAAATTTGACAGTGTGTCGGGGTTTTACCCCAGGGCTGTAAAGCCCTTTTTTTTGCCCCTGTCGCTAAATGTGTGACGTAGGCTTACTGGGCCCAAGGGAAACGCAGCTCTATCACACGCACTATTTCCTCGCTGAACTGAAAAAACCAAAAAAAATAGCACTCTAGGGTAAAGTGCTAAAAAAACCCTACTTTCTACCGTATTACCAAACAAATTAAACAAGTGTGGGGGATAAAACCCTCCCCGCGCCAAGGAAATTTTAAATTTTAAATTGGCCTACCTACATTAAAATGAGGCTAAGGCTAGGACCTGTATAATTTTTAATAGACATACCGTAGGGCTATCACATAACATAGGCCTACTCAAATGCAAAGTTTCAGTCAAAGGTAGCCCTACCGTTGGTAAGATGCGCAATATGGCTTGTTGGTCTTGTGGTTAGCGTATCTGCTTCCAATGCAAAAGGTCCAGGGTTCGATTCCCGCTTAAGTCGGAAGTTTTTTTACTTCTGATTTGGACTTTTAAGTCCACCAGTTCTTGTCTTCGGAATTTGTAAACGGTGACTTTGGAGCCATCCTAGCAACAAGGCACATAATAAATTTAAAGTTGTTCTGAATCGGCCTTGTTGATTCTGGCGTTGATCCGCGGGTGTTTGCACTGTCCATACCACTGATTGTTATAGTATTTCCTATTAAAAATATCAATCTTTGGTTGGTTATCGTTCACTCGTCGATTGCGTCGGGGCCTTGGTCGCTTTGGTTTACCATTCCCCACTGAAAATCAGTTACCGGTACAAGTGTGATTGAGTGGGTATAGGCCTACTCTAAATACGGATTTATTTATTTAAAGCTACATTTTTAGTTGGGTAAAAAATACCGCCTCATTTTAATACTGTGCTGGTTAGTGGTTTGCTTCTTGATGTAGGGCATACCGTTGACCAGTAGGCCTACTTTCGAATGAGGGTCGAGCATGGCGGCGGGCAAGTGCGCTCCTATACCGTTCGTAGGCCTAGTAAAATTAATATCAAGTAACACTATTAAACTACACCACAAAATTTTAAAATTGAACCTTGTCTTGTCAACCGAATATAAGAAGCGGGAAAAAAATTGATGTTATTTGATGACTCCTACACATTGATGAACATTGGTGAGAAACTTTCCCCTTCCCTTCGACTACCTCCCCGACGGCGACGACAATGACAACACGTACGGATAATGACACAGACGGAGACGACCACGACGTGGGGGAACCCCTGCCCTTCCCATATGCTTGTGGCTGGTTCTGACCAGCACAGGCCTGTCCACCCCTTGTTCCCCCGCGTCATCCCTTACGTCCCTCCCTTCGTCTCGATTAGCCAAGTTGCATAAATATGAGACGTTAAGCAAAATCCAATCCAATCCAATTGGTGAGGTGGACAGGGGAAGTGCAGGAGATTTAAACATTTAATGGTACGGTACCAACCAGTGAGGCAAAAAAAACTCTGGGCTACATCGTTAGGCCTACTTAGTACTTACCAGTATCTCTACAGTAACGTATACCGTTGGCCATTGCATACCGCGGCTAAACCTATGTTTTACCTATAGAGTAAGTGATCAACTAGGCTCCCAACACCACCTTGATATTTTTTATATCCTAGACACCAATTGTTTTTGTATTTGTCTTCTTCCCCTACTGTTGACTGGTAGTCGTGGTTAGATTTTGAACTTTTGATTCATCCTTCCTTCCTTCTTATCATCCTTCCTTTTGCTTGTTGCTTGTTCATTCCCTTCTAATTCCCTTTTTCATTCCTTTTTTGTTGGTTGGCTTATTAAAATTGTAACTCCGTAGCATTGTGTACCTAACATTTTTCTTTTGTTTTGTTTTAGGAAAAGTTTGCAGCCTGCAGTTCAGTATGTGGTTGGAGAGGTAAGCTGCTGTAGAGCCCTGTTTGGGTCCGGGCTTGACTCGCGGGCCAGGCCTGGGTTCCTACTCGTGATGTATCTTTTGTTTTAAAGAGGGAATCAAGAGACACAATTCAGTTGACATTATTGCTATTCGTTTGGCTAGGAACTGTTGGATGTACACTCAGGTAGGTAGGCTACTAGTTGTGTTTTTTTTTTTTTGGTTTTATTTGGATTAAGGACGCGCCAACCGCTAGGTCATAATGCACCACTCCTAGCCTAAGGGGGGGGGGGAGAGGAGGGGCCCATGCTGGTCAGAACCGCCACGGGTAAGGGGAGGAAGGGGGTTTCTCACGTCGCGGTCGTCATCGTCTTTGTCATCGTTCGTTGTATCATTGTCATCGTCGCCGGGGGGTCGTCAAGGGAAGGGGGCAAGGTCCCCGGCGACGATTGCCAGAGCTCGTCTCTAGTTTTCGGGGAGTAAGATATTCCGCTCTTTTCTAGCTGATGTTTGCGAGGTGGACTTTTTCTCTTGAATCGCCTTTTACGATTAGCAGAGCCATGCTCTGGGCCAATTCTACCCCGGCCCAGACGGGGGGGGGGGGGGCTACTAAGCTATGAAACTTTACACACTGGTAGTTGTCAAGAAAGCATGCACGGACATTGGACAGCCCTACAGTTTGTAGATTATTAATTATTTCTTGTCAATATTTATGCAATTGAAATATTTATCCAACAACTCATATGCCATTGTCTGTGCCCGGGGTAGAATTTGGATGTAAAAGGCGAGAAACGGAAAAAAGTTAATCTCGCAAACGTCAAAACAGCTCCCCAAAACTAGAGGTGATTTCTTGACAGCGAAGTGAGAAACTCCCCTCTTGGCCCTTGCTATCACTCCATAATATTCAACAATCAAAGAAAGAAATGACGTGATTTCTACCGACCGAAGACAGACGGAACAACTAAGACATAGGTAGATCAAAGCTATAGCTTAGGAGATAATATCACACCGGTACATCGTGTGAATTTCCTGACAAGCGTGTGACTGTTACTATTATCATCCCAAGGTCACCCACTTCCACTTAAGATGTAATTCTGCCAGTGCCAGGTAGACTACTTCTTTTCTGGACTAAATCTTTGCTTCTATATCGTGAGAACAAGTGCTTGACTTGATAAATACAAATGCTACTAATTATTCCTGCCATCATATTATCATATCATACTTTGCATTTAGTAGTAGGTATTACTTACTATTGTGTTTTCAGTTTAGATTAACAAAGGAATTAAAAAGAATGCATGCAAACATAGAAAACAAACACAACCCAAAAGTAAAATTGGCTACCGTATTATATTTCGTATCATAAACTAAACTCCCTTTTCAAAGCAGGTATGTGTTTTTTTTCGATTTTTTTTAAAAAAAAAAATCAGATTTTTTATTTATTTGATTTTTAATCATTTTTTTAAATTGGGAATAATTTTTTTATTGATTTAGATCCACAATATCGTGTTTTAAAACTTGTCAAGTTGCTGAGGGGGATCAATACTTTCATAAGGTTTCAGAAAATCTAATTCAAAATATGTTTTAGTGAAAACTTTGCCAAAAATCCTCAGAACACAACACTTTGTGTCAAAAAAGAAAAAGTATTCGATTTAAATCAAAAAAACACCCTGATTCTAAGGCCCCGAAATAAAATTTTTAGCATCCGTTAAAAAAAAAAAAACCAAAATGTAGGCCCTACCTATAAGAAAAAGTTTGGAAAAAATTTAATTTTATTCCTGTTTTCTACTGATTATTTTAAAAACTTCCCGCACAATTTCTGCCCAACCCTGATGCTATGTTTTGGGGTTAATCAATATCATAAAAATTTCCGTAAAGTTTCGTATTCCGTAGACTCTTTTAAACTTCCTTTTTCCTTTAAACCCTGACTTCTTTTTCGAAACCAACTCTATTAAAGCCTTCATCCTGAAAACTATTTTTATATTCCCTATTCAAGATTAATTCTGCACTTTGAGCATCACTTGAATTAGAATAACCCAGGCATATTATTTTTTATCTAGTTACAAGTTTTCTATACCGTAGATTTAAGCCCCTGCAGGGGGTTTGCTTTGTCATCCAATTAAGGTTGAGTGTCGCCCGTTCACGGCCAAAACAACATGGTATATATTATTTGTTTCGGGCCCCTTAATAAATTGTTACACTTTTTTAAGTATAATTACCCGAATTTTCTGTCCTTTTTGTGAAAAAAATTTTTTTTGTGGCTTTTACCCCTCTGAGCTCATCCCTAATTAATCTTTCAATTGAAAAACGTCTCTATCTTAGCCGTTAATATCTCTCCTTCTTTCTAATCTTGGGCGCCATTTTAAAACTCTAGGTTATTACGATTGTTCTACCTTATACAAGGAAGTTGAAGACCAAGGAATTCCCCCCAAAAAAAACACTGACCTACAATGCAATGACATGCGCCCCACCACCCTCGTGTACCTTAGGACAAAACCCCTTGCACCACAGTGTACACTCAGCTCCCGTGCTAGACTTCCACGGGGTGGGCGAGCGGGCCTGCCCCCTCCGTGTCCTGGATCTGGCGCACCGCTTAGTCTATTTTATATTCTAGGTTTTTTTTGGTTTCATAGTGGCTGAGTGCTGGATTTAAAAAAGGAAGTTAAAAGGTGATTTGGGGGACTTTCCCGGGAAATGCACCGTACACGTAGGCCAAAAGGTTGGAATTCGAGTAAATAAACTTGAATCTTTTACAAGGTTTTTAAAAATGCTCGATTTTAACTTCCAATCATTTGGGAAAACCCAAAAAAAAACCCCCATTTAGATACTTCATTTTAACTATAAACAAACCTGGTATGATTAATAAATTTAGTACTCAACACTGTCCTTTTTTGGGATGCTGAGCTGGTTTTTTTGGTCGACGTGCGTATTCACACGTTACGATCGTATTGCAAGGAGGGAAAATTGAATTTGAGGGGGGAAAACCCGGCGTCGCGTCCCCCTTTGGTTTGGAAGGGGGACCGGGTTTGCGCGCGGCGTGAATCCCAAGTGGGTGGTTTTACCCCACTGCTCGTCGGGTGCGGATTATCCGGGACTTCCCTCTCCTCACGCCTGGCTCGCGTGGGGGGCTCCAAAGGGGTCGATTTAAAAAAGGGGGGACATAGGGTGATCACAGGACTCAACCAAGGAGAACTCCAAAAGGAGTGTGGGCCCCAGTGGGGCAAATGGGGTGGGTCCTAGGTTTCCCTGGGGCTCCACTGGTCGGGTTTTAAAATGGAAAATTTGAACATTTCGAATTAAAAGATGGGTTGAAGTGTTTTCTATTGCTATTGCAATAGAAAATTTAAATTTTAAAAGGTTTTTATTAGGCCTGATGGGTGTAGAGTGGACCCTAGGGATGCTGGGCGTCATGGGGGGAAGGGGGGCTTGGTTAGTACCAAATGGCGGGCTATCTTCTTCTCCCACAAAAACCGCTAAATTCGAAGAATTTTGTATAAAACCACAAAAAAACCTTGCGTGTTTTAGGGCCCCTTTCTGTCGCACAACACTGCCATTCGGCTATTTTTTCGCGATTATTCACCTACTGATTCGCAACGCGCACGTAGGGAACCACCTTTGCTCCACACAACCCAAAGCACTAGTGACGGCCCCCCCCGCTCGTTTTTGAGTCGGCTGGCTTCCCTAGCTGGCAAAACTACAACCGCGCCCCATGATTGGACAAAACCATCCCTATTGGTCACGCTCGGGGTGCTCTCTTTGCCCCAATCACCACTAGCATCTTTTCTTCCCAAATTTCCCCCGCTCGTGGCACACGCCCCCAAAATAACGGTACAGGTGCACAGCGTTGCAATTCTACAAACTACGTTTTTCCAACCGTCGTGCATACACCCCTGCTATTTGGGGCATCATAAATCCCCCCTCGGAAACGACTTCTTCTCCTCGATTCTCAGACTGAGTTTTCGAGGCTTCACCAAACTTTTTGCCCCAACTACCCTATTCTCGACCAAAGGGCACATGAAATTTTAAAACAGTGGAAAATTTCCCCCGTTTAGGACACAATCCCTGGCTCTTAGACTTATTATCTCACATTAAAAATACATTATCATGAAAATTAAATTACATTGAAGATGATGATTTATTTTGGAGGGCTAATTAATTTGCATTTGCGAAAATTTAATTTGGACGAGGGGGCAAGGCGACCGTTACAGTTTTTTGTGTAAAAAATATAGTTTTCTTTGTTTTCTATTAAAAATTTTAAAACGCATTTTTTTTAATTCAGAACAAGTTTTAAAATTAACAAAAGAAAATGATATGTTTTACACAAAAAAACATTTAGGCCTATTTCACAAGAAAAAAGCAGAAAATTCTCAAGGTAAAGCTATATCTTGAAAATGTGTAACAATTGATTAATGACCAGAAAACCAAAAAATATATACCGTGGTGTGTGTTATGGGCCCGAACGGGCGACACTCAGCTTTTAAGGATCACATTTTTAATTTTCAATTTTGGAGATTATTATAATTAAAGCCACCATCCCTGACACTAGGTAGCCCTACATTATTATTAGGCTGTCATTAATGACTGGCTATACTACCACGTCTGCCAGACGGGATGGACGTCAGGGGGTGTAGGGGGTGTTTTGCTTAAAGTCATATAAAACAATGACTTTGGAGGGGGAATCAAATTTTGCATATATTGTGTTTTTTCAAATATTAAAAAATTGTGAGGTTTATTTTTCATACTAAAAAACGCTTAAGTCCCGCGGGACTCCCGCCGCGTTGTTGGATGAGCGTAATTGGTGCATTGAGCTGCCATGTGTTTATGCGGATTTTCTGTCTGTTGTTCTGGGGAAAAGATCATTACTAAGTTGAAGATTTCTTTTAAATTAATTTAAATTAAATAAAAAATAAACTTATATTTTTAATTTTTTAATTAATCGAAATTTTAAAAAAAAAAAAAATCTAAAATTGCAATTTTCCATAAAAAATAATTATTCGATTGTGCTCAAATTTCACAACAAATATTTTAAATTTATAAATTAAAGGGTTCTGTTAAAAAATCATTACAATCGTTTAAAGCATTTTATCGGTAGGTGTAATAGTCAAAGAATTGTTTTAAAAAAGAAAAAAACCCGTAAAATTTTGATTTTCATGAGAAATAATTTTCGTTGCGCTCAAATTCCACCCGAATATCTTAATTCATAAAATTATGGTTCTGTGAAAAACTCATTTTAAAAAACGGATAAAGCATGTTGGTGTTATAAGTCGAAGCTATTTTTTAAAATCAAAAAAAATCGTAAAATTGCGATTTTTTATGAGAAATAATTTTTCGATTGCGCTCAAAAACGTGACAGTTCTAAGTTCAGAGATTTCGAAGGTCCTCCAGAAAATTTCATCGCATTGGAGTATCGGTTTTGCCGGAATCGTGCTGACAAACACAAAATACAAAAAAAAAAAAAAAAAAAAAACATTCCGGATTTTTTTTTTTTTTTGGGGGTACAGTTTTTTTAAGTGGAAAAAATGGAATCTTTCGCTTTGCTCGAAGCTTCCAAAACTGAGGGGGGAAGGGGAAATCTAGGATAATAGTGGCCGGGGGTGGGGAGCAAGTAAAGCGTTTTCCTCTTCCTCTAAAACCAATACCAAACTTTTTTTCCTTATTTTTAAAAAGGAAGCTCCCAAGGATGGGCTTTTTTAAATTTTAAATTAATTTGCGCCTGTCCACCAGAAAAAGTGGTTCATTTTTTAACGCTCCCAAACTAGGGCGGAGTTTCCCCTGTGCGCCCCCCCTTTGTACGAAAAAAAAACAGGGGGCAATTTTGGCACCCTGGCGGCCATCACCGTTTTTTTGGAATAGGAATTGAAACCCAGTTAACCCCGCCCTTAGGGAATGCCCTCCAAGCTCCCCTTGAGGTTTTTTTGCAAAACCCCAAAATTTGAGAACCTGTGACTTTAAAAAAAAGCCCCCCTCTATTTAAATGGGGTCCCTCCTCTAGCCAGGTTCCCGGCCCTAAAGGGGTTTCCTCCCTCCTGGCCAAACCAAGTTTTTCCGGGGGAAAAGGGGGGCCTACCTCCCCCCCCGAAAAAAACCTTTCCGCTTTTCAAATTTACTTCCATTTTTTCCCAACCCTTTCCCCCCAGTCACTTTCCGCGAGACGTTTTTTACGCCTTAGAAGGAAAATTCCCTCCCCTCCCAAATTTTATGGGAAAAACCCCAAAACCCCCTTCTTTGGGAAACCCTAAAATTCTTGAAAATTTAGATTTCTCTCGGGGAAACTTTTTGGAGAATTTCACATAAGGTTTTAAACTTCTGGTTTTTTGAAAACGGGGCCCCTTTCCTTGAAAAATCTTGTTTAAAAATTCGGTCCCGGGGAGGGGTTTTTGGGGCCCCCCATGGTTTTTCCTCATCCAGAATTTCCCCTTTAAATTACCTACTAATTGTCCTCAAAGTCCCTTTCCGCCCTTGGGCCCACCCCCCCTTTTTGTTCCCTTGAATTTTCCCCCCACCATTTCCCCCGACGTTTTTTAATAGTGGGGGTTTTTTCCAAAACCTTCGTGTTCGGGGGGTTTTAAGCCGTCTTCCCGTTTGAGTTTCCCCATTCCCCCCACTTGGCGACCCCGGCCCTTTTTTTCTTTTTACTAAACGGGGCGGTTTCGGCCCCAGGGACCCCAAATACCCCCTTCTTTTATGGTCATTTGTTGGGGATCGTTTCCCCCACAAAGGAGGAAAATTTTTTTTCCTAAGTTTTCCCCCCTACCCCCAAACCTTTAAAAACAAGGACCATTAAAGGGGCTTTTCGGCTGAGCCCGCGGCTTTTCCCAGGGGGTTAGTCGTCGGTCCGGATTTAGGAACCCCCTTTTTGGGGCAAAAGAATTACTGGGGCCAGGCCATCCCCCCGGCCCCTCTTGTCATTTTGTCTGTCTCGAAAAGGAGAATTTTTCCCTTTTTCTCGTTCCTCCTCGGGGCCGTTTTCCCTTTTTGTTTCCCCTTTTTTCCCCACCCACTTCTTCCTTCCCCTTTTCCCCCTCTCCCGGGTTCCTCTTTTCGCCCCTTCCTATCCCCTCCCCCCGCCCCCCCCCCCCAAAATCCTGTTCCTCTCTTCCCCCTTTCCTTCTTTGAGGGATTTTATCATTTTTCCCGGGGACGCACTCTTTGAGAGTCTTAGAGGGGGGTCGAACTGTCTCTGCACCCCCACGCCCCGCCTTCCTTTTCATGACACATCCCAGATGAAAAGTTCTCCCCCCCCGCCCTGCCCGGGGATTCCCCGCGGAGGAAGTTCTGTCTGTTACAAACGGACGGGCTCATCGGGGTTTCTGAGGTATCACCAGACTGTGCTTCGCCAGGTCCCTGCCAATTTCGTCCTCACCCGCTACCTCTTCCGGGTGCCTCCGTTTGGGCTACTTCCCCCCTTTTTAAAATCTGCTGTCATCGTCATGTTTCCAAGAAAGGACAGCCACCAACAAATTCGATAAACCCGCCTATTATCCCTTTAAAACGTTGTGAAAAAGGGTTTTTAGAAAGTGTTTTCCCCGGGCGGTTGCTTTTGCTGACCGCCTCCACATCCCCCCGAGTCACAGTCCGGTTCGAACAGGTCGCTGCACGACAGACCCCCCAAACTGGTGACGGGGGGTTTCAGGGGCGCTAAACGTTTGGCCAGGTGTGCTAGCTATTTTTCTGGACATATCACGCGTTTTTGACAGGTTTGGCATGAGGGGCCTGTTCAACGCTGCAACTAAGAGCCCCTTTTTGTAATGGGGTTTCACCCCGAGCTTTTCTCACGGGCCCGTCTCGCTTGTGTGCGTTTTTAACGATAAAAGTACCCCGCTCGTTTACCCCTTTTTTGGCGTGCCTCAAGGGTTCCTCCTCCTCTCCCTCTTCTCTACCTGTTACTGCCACGATATTCCTCCCCCCTTTGTCCCCGTTACCTTCCCTTAGCCCTCTATCGACGACAGGGCCCCACTGTGAAAAGGGGCGCACAGCGAGGGAATCTTCCGCCGTCTACAGCGCCAAAATTAAAAAGCTCTGGAACTTGGATCCCGTCGTTGGCGTGTTTTTTGCCAAACGCCTTAAAACACAGCTTATCCTTTTTCCCACCGGCAAAAAACGCAAAAAAATGCTCAAGCCACTCCGTCAGTCCATCTCACTTGGGGGGCCTACGGTGTACCCTAGTCGGGTCTCCCAAGTATTGGAGTAACCTTTACAGCATTCTAACGGGGGGTGCCATTGCCGTGAAGTCATCAACCGTGCGCGGTCGAGACAAAAATTTCTCGTGAGCTTCCGGGGGCGATTTCTGGATGCATTTTCCGACCCCTCGCACCTTAAAAAATTTTTCATCTCCCCTCTTTGAATACGCGGCCCCCGGCGCTGACACCCGTTTTTGGGGAGGATGTCTCCGAAATATTTCTCGCTGGAGCGAAAAACCCCTTGCCGCACGCGCGGCTCCTCCGTACGCGAATAAAAGACGTGTATGCCAAACCGGCCCCCGGGTGGAAATCAGCGCTAACTCACACCCTCGGGGGGGCTTACGTAAGTTTTCAAGCGGCGGCAGGAAAAGACTTCAGACCCCGTTTTGCGTCCTCGATCTTCAGACCTCTCCGCGATTCAAATACCTTATCCGCCTTTTGCCTTTTTAATTTGTCCTAAATTTATAAATGTCATGTTCTCTTGGGGTTTTTTTTTCATGTAAAGTTTAATTTGTACCGTTTTACTGTGTCAGGCTACAGGGGCACACTTTTCCCCCGCATTAGCCCTTCCCGCCCTATGGGCGGAAAATAAATAATTATTACTAGGGCCCAAATAGGGCCGGAGCACAAAAAAACATTACAGACTACTAGCCCCAATTGAAATGCAAATAGAAAAATATTAAGATTAACAATGTTTAAAAACGTCAAAACATTTTTAAAGAAAACTTTTTTTAAAAATTGAAAATTTTGATGATTTATGTCAAGATTTGGATGGATGACAATTGACAACTAAATTGGGTTTGCCTATAATTTGTTGGCCCCCCCTTGGGCAGTCGAATTTCTAAAAATGTCTACTGCTTTGCAAAAAGGAAATCTGTAGGTTTTTGTTGGGGGGGCTTACAGGCCGAATTTGACTTGACAAAAGTTGAGAGTCAAATAATTATGCGAAGCTTATAAAAATATTAGATGTCCTGTACGCCGGTTTTTTTGAGTGATAGGACAACCCCTTAAAAAAAATTCATAGAGTTGGATACCTAGTGCATCTACGATAGAAAACTTGTTTTTTACAGACTGCAGAATTACAAAAAAAAATTGGGGAGGGAGAGGGGGGGGGGAGGGCGTTGGGGGGGGGCCCCTGGTGGCTAAATGTAATATCGAAAAATCCAAACAAATGATCTTAAAGTAAAAAATTTTTTTGGTGGGGAGGGAGAGGGTAGGGAGGGCCAGTGTTTCAAGGGGGGGGGGGAAGATGTGGCCCAAGGGGGGGTAGTCGTGGGAAAAAGCTGCTAAAAAACTAAGGAAAATTTTTAATCGGAAACCAGCACCAAAAAATTAGGAGGGGTAAAGACGTATTTTAGAATGTTTTTTTCACGGGGGGAAACGCAGGTAGAAAAAGTCACCGTCATGGCGTCCACAAAAGGCCGCCAAAATAATTCTTAAAAATTTCTGAACTAAAAAGAATCATCAATTTGGATAAAACTAAGGTTTGTTTTTTTCGGTTTTTAAGCTCTCAAAAAAAGTCATTAGAAATTTTCCGTCAATACAATATTTTAATTTTATTTAATATTTTTTCAAGTATTGCAATTATAGCACTTTTTGGTATATATCTAAGCATTTATACGTAGAATTCGCAGATTGTCTAAAATTTTCAGACATGCTAAAAAAACGCCCAAAAAATCCAAAATTTTAAGTCCCCGAAAAAGAAATTCCCCGTAACTTTTGGGTTTAATTTTAAATTTAAAAATTAAACATTTAAATTTAATCCCCAAATTAAAAATTTCTAAATTTACTTACCAAAGCACGTGTGTATTACACAAAAACAATAGACCACAAGAACAAAAAAATTTGTTCCAAAAAAATTTTTCCCCCACGCCATTTAAATTTAATTAATTCAAATTAAATTAAAAAAAAAACAATAATTCAATAAATTTTGTAAAAATTTAAAACCCAAAGTAGTCGACATTGGAATCATTTTTAAAACTAGTTTTGGCGAATAAATGTAAATGAAAAAAATTTTAATTAAAATTAATTTTAAACACCCTTAAATTTCATTTTTTGATAAAAAATCCCCCTTTTGCATATTATTTTTTATGTATACCTAAAAAATCATCGAAACGTCATAAAAATATACTACTTTACGACATAAGCCAAAAGAATCCCAATTGTCATGTCCCGAAAAAAAATTCCTATAACTTACCATTAATTAAAAATTAAATGAGAATTATTATATCTCAAAAATTGTTATTGCACTCAATAAAAACACTAAAAAAAGCAAAAAAATATCAAATAAAACAATGCAAGTATAATTTTTAAAAATTATAGTCCCAAATTAAATTCATGCACTTTCTGTTTAATTGAATTTCCCCCCAAAATTAATTTCCTGAAAAATAAGCTTGCAAATGGGGTTTCCCATTTGGCTGTTTTAATTTTACAAACAAATGGTGATTTTTAACCCATTAATTTTTTTTCATTTATTTTTTCAATTAACGGGAAAGTAGATAACTTAATTTGGGACTAAAATTTTTAAAATTTACTCGCATTTTTTTATATTTTTACTTCTGTTTTGGGATTTGATTGTTAATTGAGTGACAATAACTTATTTAGATATAAGTAATTTTTTTTAATTTCATAAATTTTCGGTAATTATAGGAATTTTTTTTTCGGGACATGCAATTGGATTCATTGGCCCTTATGTCCCCTAAGTAGTTTTTTTTATGACGATCGTCGGTTTTTGGATAATACAAAACATATTCAAAAAGGGATTTTTAACTAAAAAAGTAAATTAATTTGGTGAAAATTAATTTAATTTTAAATTAATTTTTTTTATTACATTTATTTGCCTTAAAAATACTTTAAAATGATCCAAGGCGACTACATTGTGTTAATTTTACAAAAATTTTTGAGATATTGCATTTATTTTTTAAATTTAAATTTAATTAAATTTAATTAAAAGGAAATGATTTTGGAAATTAAAAATTTTGGAACTAATATGTTTTTTTTTTTTTCATTGTGGTCATATTGCTCTTGGTGATGGGCCCAAATGAATTTGGTAAGGATAAAGAAAATTTTAATTTTGGGGTTTAATTTAAGCTTAATTTAATTTAAATTTAATTTAACAAAAAGTTTTTCAAAAAATTTTGTTTCGGGGCTTTAAATTTTGGATTTATGTCGTTATTTTTAGTATGTCAAAAATTTTTTATGACAACTAGGAAATTTTGTTAAATAATTAGATATTACCAAAAAGTGCTATAAATTGCAATACATTGTAATAATATATTTTAAAAATTAAATTAAACTAAATTGCATTTACGGAAATTTTTAGTGCATTTTTGTAGAGCATTAAAAAGAATAAAACAAAATTAGTTTTTTCCAAAAACTGATGATTTTCTTTTGGTTACAGGGAATTTTTTAAGAATTTTTTTGGCGGCCCCTTTTTGGAGCCATGACAGGGGACTTATTTTCTACCATGCGTGTCCCCCCCCTGAAAAAAAACATTTAAAATACGTCTTTTTACTGCTCCCCAAATTTTTGGGGCTGGTTTTCCCCGGGTTTGAAAATTTTTTAAAAGCTTTTTTCCACGGACTATTGGTGAGTTCAAGGTTGGAAAAAGGATTCGACAAAATAACAGCGGGTGAAATAATTTTCATTTGTTTAGTTTCTTGGAATGATAAAATGTGGGGGTGGAGTTTTAGACCTAATGAGCGTGACTTGGGAGGGGGCGTTAATGGAGGCTTAGGGCTATGTCAATGTTGGATGAAATCTGGCAAATTAGGGAAATAAAATATTGAACTTGCGTGTAGTTTTTTTTAGAATTCTAAAAATGTTACAAAATACTGTGGAGGGGAGGCGAAAAATGTGGCGGGCACTTAAGTCAATGTGGGATAAGATCCAACAAATTTTCCAAAAAGGGAAAGATAGGCCTACTATATATTTTCCCCATCCCAGTTTTGATTTTAAATAGTAGGAAGGCGTACTAGACTACCCGGTAATCATGGCAAAACAAGGGTTTATTAATGTTAGGACAGGGTTTACAGTTAGTATTCTGTGTTTGTTGCCCATGTTATAAATCTTAATAATATTTTCTTCTTTTTTCTATGCAATTTATAGGCTAGCCTATAGTTAGTACGGTAATTTAAAAAAAATCATAGGAATGTCAAATGACATGTTTTACTTTTATTTTAGGCCTACTTTTCATTATTATATTATATATTAAAATATTATATTATATTAGGCTACAAAATTATAGAGACATTAAACGGGTAATTTCTAGTTATTTCCCAAGTTGTGTAGGCCTACAAGAGACAATTATTTATTATTATTATTATTGTTTATTCTTGTTTAAATTTACAACAAGAAACTGCGTCGACGCTAGCAAATATCTTGCTAAAACACTCAAAATCTGTGGAAATCTCGTGCCGCGAAAAGCCTTGATGAAGCACGTGAAACTAACTAATTTAGCACATGCACATTTTCTCCCATAAGTGCTCCCTGCACAGGGAAGAGAAATGTCTCACTGAGCAGTATTTGAGGGCGGGCGGCAGGTCGTTTCATTGGTTAACAACCCGGAAAGAAAAAGCACGTCGGCCGAGCACTCCTTTGGCGGAGGGGGATTAAAATTTTGAAATTCTCACCGTGCATTGCTCATCCTCCTATAGGCCTAGGCCTAAACATCTAAAAAGATCAATATTTTTGAAGGAAATTGAAGGTCGTAAAGAGATCCAGAATGTACGTGAAATTAAACTAGGAAAACGCTCAGTTGGACGCGTTGTTGAGCGAGCACCGGTACGTGCAACATGACCCGAGTACGACATTCCCATAAGGCCCACCACACAGTGTAGGCCTACCTGGATATTGACATTATTTGTACACTTTACTATTCCAACATCTTTGCATTGTACTCATTCACGTCATGCCTTCTAAAGTGTATCTTTGTATCTTCACTGCCTCCTTCATTTTTTAACATCATTTTTCGAATAATGATTAGCAATAAGTCTTTAAGGTCTTGACCGATTTAGCTAAAAATTTGTAAAATAGGAGAGAATGTTGTACTTGTTGACCCTGCCAAATTTCATAACGATCGGTACATTTAATTTTTTTAATTTTTTAATTTTTAATTTTTAATTTTTTATAACCATGATCGGATTTTGTTCAAAAACATATACAGCAACCCGCCTAGGTGGTATGTACATGTGTGCAAAATTTCAGGTCGATCAGAGAAACGGTGCGACCTGTATCGAAGCAGTAACAGAAAAAAAAAAAAAACAGAACATTCGAGCCATAAGAGTTCAAGTGGAGACGCTCGCTACGCTCGCTCAAATTAGCCAGATTTGCCGATCAAGCAGTTTTAAATGTAGACCTCCATTAAACACTGGAAAGAATGTTTCTCCGAGCTCAACCAACCTCTTAATTCTCGTCAGCTTAGCCTGATATGCAGTAGGCCTAGGGCCTAAATATTCATTCATGCTCATTACCAAGTCATAATTTCATTACCAGTAATATTAAGCACTTCGTGTGATTGTACTTCAATGATAAGGGGTTTTAATGGCTTACACAAAAAAATCTACGGTGACGTAAACCTATGAATACGGCGTGTGAACCACAACATTGTTGCACATTCTACGCTAGGCCTACATTGTTGCCATTTAGGGCACATTGTAAATCATTTTGTTACCGGGAGTGGAAAAATAGGAACCTTTAATAACCAGCTGCTATCAATGTTGGTACAAGTATAAAAGATTTAGTTCAGGCCAATGATCATGATAGCGTATTTAAAAATTGTAACATAACGTTATAGACAATGGCGTCTGCAGGAATTCATATAGAGGGGGAGGGTGATGTGCTGAAATTTTCTACAAACCAAAGGTGGAGGGCCCAATTTTAAGGGTCTTTCTTTTTAACAAAAACAAAATAAAAAACCTTGATATTTTTAGGGGGGCCCCCCTCGCCTTTGGGGTCTACCTTCTGGGTTTGGGCAGGTAAGTCGGTATTAACTTCCAAGTTTAGGTTTAACAATTTTAAACATCCAAACCGTTTAGCTTTCCCCTTTTTCCCAAGGAAGGGGCAAATTTTCAGAAAAAATTTTAACTTTAGTTTTAACATAAAAAAAAACCAAAAGCCTAAACGAGCTCTCAAAACCCGGGCCGGCGCGCGAAGAAACTAAGCATTTTGACCAAAACCCCCCAAACCAAACCCCTTGGGTTGGCCCCCGGCCGGCGGGGTCCTGAACCTTCCTAAGTTTTAAAGCGGGTTCAGTCAGAAGTCTTAATCCGCCTGTTTCCCCATTGCCCACAAAACACCCCGCCCCTTCTCCCCCCGGGCTCGGGCCGGGTCCGGCGGGGCACATGGGGGTCTTCCCCTCCCCCCGTGTTGCCCCAGCCCCATTCCTACCCGCCTTTCCCCGGGCCCCTCGGAAACCCCCACTGGTCCGAGGCGGGGCTACAGCCAGGAAGTTTAACTCTCGCGCTAGGTCTACCCCCCTTTGAAACACCACTTAACACAAACCGACTCTTCTAAACCCCGAGCTACGGTAACACGGGTCCGAGGGGGGCTACAGCCAGGATAGTTTTAATCTCGCGCTAGGTCTACCCCCTATTGAAACACCATTTTAAACCCCCAACCCCGATCTTCAAAAACCCGAGCACGGAAACCCGGCCCGAGGCGGGGCTAAGCCAGGATAGTTTTTAACCTGGGGTAGGTCTACCCCTATTGAAAAACCACTAACACTAACCCCATCCTAAACCCCAACGGAAACCCTGGTCCAAAGGGGGGGCTCACCCGGGGGAAGTCTTAACTCTCGCGCTAGTGTCTAGCCCTATTGAAAACACCCTTAACAAAACCCGACTCTTCTAAACCCGAGTACGGTAACACTGGTGAGGGGGGGCTACAGCCGGATAGTCTTAACTCTCGCGCTAGTTTTCCACCCCCTTTTAAAAAAACCCCATTTAACACTAACCCGACTTTTTAAAACCCCCGAGCTAGGTAACCCTGGCCGAGGCGGGGCTACCCCGGGTTGTCTTAACCCCCGGCTAGTGTCTACCCTATTGAAAACACCACAAAACACTAACCCGACTTTCTAAACCCCGATACGGTAACCCGGGCCCGAGGCGGGGCTACACCCCCCAGGATAGTCTTAACTCTCGCGCTAGTTTTAGCCTCTTTTAAAAACACACTTAACACAAACCCGACTCTTCAAAAACCCCGAGCTACGGTAACACGGGTCCAAGCGAGGCTAAGCCAGGATAGTCAACCTCGCGCTAGTGCTACTCTTTTGAAACACCACTTAAAACTACCCGATCTTCAAACCCGAGCACGGAAACCCCTGGTCCGAGGGCGGGGTACAGCCAGGAAGTCTTAACTCTCGCGCTAGTTTTACCCCCTTTTTAAAAACACCATTTAACACTAACCGACTCTTCAAAGCCCGAGCTAGGGTCCCTGGTCCAAGGCGGGGCTACAGCCGGGTTCCCCCAAAAACGCTACTGGATTTTTGGAGTTTATTGTTAGGTGGCAGTGTAAAGTTGGGTAAAAATAAACTACACTGACAGTAAAAATACATATATATGTTTTGGCAGGGAGGCATGGAGAAAGTTTTTGGAGACCTTTAACTTCAAACATTATCCCCGTGTATGGGTTTTTAAATTTGTTCGAGTTGCTACGCAAATCAGGCAAAGTTAAAATTGTTTTTTTTTTTTTTTTTTGATCTGTTTAGGTAGCTTACTAGGATATGGTTTTTTAGAGCAACCAAATCGCGCAATGACCCCGAAATATTTAGTGGATTGAAAAATTGGGTTTGCGGTTGGGTGTTTCTTGGGTAATAGCTTTAGTTAGGCTATTTGATTTAAGACTGTTTTTATCAGGATAGGGTCAAAACCTTGAACCATGAAAATTTGGGGAAAGAAAGGTACCTTTTTTTACAACAGCGAAAAAAAATTTTTTTTTTTTTTTGGGGGGGGCCCTAAACCCCACACGGTATTATATGCGTTTTGTGACAAAAGTGTAGCCAGCAAGATAGTGCAAAATTAAATTTGGAACGGTTTTCTGGATATGTTTTTTAAAACCTTTAGCTACAACTTCAACTATAGATTTCGAAATATCAGTGGTTACAATTTTTTTTTGCCAGACGATACAAAATCAAAAAAAATTTATATTTTTACCGTTTGACAAAAAAAACGTACCCAACTGTATTTTTAGAAATCTATTTGTCCATATAGTTTGAATTTTAGCTAAAATGTAAAAATACTGTATCCAGAAAACCGATTCTCAAAATTAATTTTGCAATAACTGCTAGCTACACTTTTGTCAAAAAAACAACACATAATGGCCAAAAATTGGGTTACGTCCCGCGCCAAATTTTTTTTTTTTTTTTTTTTTCCTGTTTTAAGTAAGGCCCTCTTTCATTCAGAAAACATTTCACCCATGTTTCTTCAAGTTTCAAATTATCGGCCAGAGGTGGTACAATAGCCTTAAGAGCTCGTAAAAAACTAAGTCATAATAATAACGCACCACCAACCAAGGCCCAGGGTATTTGAGTGAAATGTAGCTAAGCAGGGCAGGAAAGCGAGGTAGAAGTGCGTCTAGCCCGGAAGATAATACATTTCTCCGCGGCCTTCGTAGGCATACCTGACAGGTCACACCCCAAGTCGGTAGGCCTATATAGGTCCATGTGATAAGGCACTTACAGTCACGACTCACGAGAGAGATAATCCCTTTCCAAATATGACACATCATGTGGGGTAGGCCTAGGGCTTATGTCCTAGAAAGAATGACAGAAAACACGAGGCCTTGTTTTTATTATTTGCTTCAATTTATTTGTTTCATCGTTGAAGATTGTCGCTTTTATCTCTAGTCAAGATAGTAATCAAAAGGTTCTAATTTTGTAGGCCTTATATTGTACTGTACCGGTACTGCACAAATCCAAAATTAACTTACAAACTAGGGAAACGCCAAAGTCGTTGTTAAACGAGTGAGTGAACCATGTGTTGAGTAACCCGATTATATTTCTTTTCTTCCCCCTACCTTAGGCCTACCTAGCCTATCATAGGCTAGAGAGGTGCATTATGACCTTACAGTTGACGCGCCCGTCCCCGTATACCAACTAAATTAAGAAACCTGTTATTTATACGAATGTAATTATCAAACTTAAATGCAAATATTCCCGGGTACTCACCACATGACTCGCTCACATCGTCTAACTACGACTTTGGCGTTTCCCTAGTCTAGTTGGCTAAGGCGCCCTTGTAGCCGAAATGTGAAAGAAGTGGGTTTCAATCCCCTGGTCGGGAAAGATTTTGTAATTTCTTGATTGTATTTCAAAAATAATTAAACATGTTTTGAAATGCATATAAGTTATAACGCTGTGTAGTCCATCATCTGTGGCAATAGGGCCTACTATGGTAAACATAGCCAGTACGAAATACGTGAAAATATTGCAAGGTTTACTCAATCTACGAGCGGAATTTGGGGTACCTTGACGTGCAACATTCGACAGCTACCTTGCATGGGCACGGCATTTCACGGCCAGGCGAATAACAAACAAAAAATATCTTTTCAAAATCTAAAACATTGTCGTTAAAATAATTTCTAAACATTGGAAGTCTATTTTTCAGTTTATTATTTCTTGTAGGTTTAAATCGCAATGAATCTTGCTGATTTTGTTAGCAGTTCTCAATAAACTCGTACCGGATGTCTGTTTAAAAATTTCAGCGCAATCTGTTCAGCGATTTGGCTGATTTTCAACGTACACACACACACACACACGCACGCAGAAAAACAATAAGGGCCGTTTAAGTCAAATGGAAATCACTACGTTCGCTACGCTCACTCGTTCAACAACTACTTACTTACAATTACAACAACAATGCATTTGCCACTTGCACCATTTTCAACCAATCACATCCCTTGAGTAAAGTTAAGTAAAGTAAAGTAAAGTTTTATTTGCCAGTCGATTCGTACAAGATACAATTATAGGCATCGTCATATTTTGGTACTAAAAACTAAGCTAATGCTAAGTACTTAAGATGAGTTGATAAATGACGTAACTAGCTCGGCGGCACGGGTAGGGTACACTAGCCCGAACTTACGCCACTAACCCAATTTCTTATTAGCGACAATAGACAAGCGTCCAGGGATATTGTCTATATTTTGGATTGATGTGAAATAAAATTAAAGTAGTACGGTAGGGCCCATGGCTTTGGAAAATTGGAAATAGTCATTGTCGTTAAAATGTAAAAAAAATATGCCTAGGTATTTTTTAACTTGGTGGGGGGGGGGGGGGGGGGGGAATTGCCTAGTGGTTTGTTTTTTCTTACCCCCTAAGTGAATACACTACATACAGTTAAAAAAAATTGAATTGAGATGAGATAGATGACGAAAAAAAACTTTTCTCTCTAGAAATCCCCGCACCGCGTCAAGGCAGCGGTGGACGCGCGGTTCTTCCGTCAGATGAAGGCGATCCTCGGGATCATCGTCCCGGGATTCTGGACCGTCGAGACCGGATTCCTCTTCCTCGTCGCGGCGTCGCTCATCGCGCGGTCCATGTCCGACATCTGGATGATACAGAACGCAACGTACATCGAGAGCGGCAAGTTTTA
>JAMZAV010009036.1:0-40282 GCA_024449915.1 Sweltsa coloradensis | reverse complement strand
TTTTAAACGAAATTTTTGTTTTTAAAAAAAAAATTTTTTTTTAATATTTTTGAAAAAAATTTTTTTTTACTTTTTAATTAAATTTTCAAAGAACATTTCACCAAATACAATAGCAATTAATAATAAACAGGAAGTACTTTGTGCGGGATTTTAATATCATTATTAAAATAAAAAAAAATTAATAATAATAATAAAAAAAAACAAAAAAATAAACATTCAGAAATAGACGATTGGAATAGACTCATGGAATCGGAGTCGGAACGAAAAATTGTAATTTTTGAAAAATTTGCTAAAAAAAAAACTTTTCCCGCGGGAACAACAAGCAGAAATCCCAAAAAAGGACCAGATCACGTGAATCGAGACCCCTTTTTATGCACAAAAAAATTAAACACATGCATCAAGTCAATGTATAATGAAAGGATTTTTGCGTTAGAAAAAAGAAAATTTTTCAACTTTGCCGTTATCCTTTTTTATTTTCATTACATTTTTTATTATTTTATTTATTTATTTGAAAACAGGCAAAAAGCCCACTAGTGAAAATTTTAATAGAGAAGGGAGGGGGGGAAACCCGGTACCGGCAAAAAAGCCACCCCTCCCGAAAAGTCCCAAGGGGCCCAAACGGCTTACGTCCACCCGAAAGGACGGTAAAACTTTGAAGTCATTAGGTTCCTCCATAACCCGGACTCCCCGAGCAGAGGCGCCAAGGTGAAGAAGCGTCACACAAGCTTACGAACCCTGTCGCTCTAGCCAGCGATATAGTTTGTTTTCAGGGAACTAGATTAGAACTATCCTACACTTATTTAGAGCAGTTATTGTGTCAAAACTCCCGTCGTCGGCGCGACGATAATAAACCCCTGTAAATATTGAAAACATTAGGCGGAAGTAAACGGGAGAATTTATTAGTTTTAAACGAGAATAATGTAATCCCGCAAAATTGGGCCTGAACGTCGAGCGCAGCCATTCCCTCAAAACATCCGGGAAGGGAAAGCTCGACCCCGAGGGACTTCATATATCTTAATCTTTTTCAAATATAAAGACATCAGAATTTATTTTTTAAATTCTCATTCAGAACAATTTTGGGTGAATAATGTAAAAATTTCCCAAAGATATTTTGGGCTCGGTTTTTAATTCGGTATTGCTTTTGGGATGCCGTCCTTTTTGTAGAAATCTTTTTCGCATTCGATAAAAAAATGCCAACATGCGAAATGTACAAAAAAAACATAAATGAAAAAAGGGAGAGATTATGTTGTCATCAATGGTTCGTATGGATTATACATTTTTAAAATATTTAAAAAAACGTGTTTGCTCCCCTATCGTAGTGTAGGGGTGTATCGGGTGACGGGGGAGGGCCATTTTTCGTCAGTATAAGATGGCGGATATTCCACCACGACTGTAAAAACAACAAAAAATTTCCACATTGTACAAAATGTAATAGAAATGTGCACTTTTTTAAATTTTGTTGTACGATGAGACTGCAATAATTTTACTATACTATTTGCGCGATTGCATTTTTTCATCATCTCGTTCTCGCATCCCCCAACAATATGCTTCTTCCTAAATTTCCCTCAAATTTCCAAAAATTCGTCCTCTCTTTTTTCCGATCCATTTTAAACTAGAGTTTTGGAAAAAAAAAAAATAAAACGTTAGCGAAAGACCCGAAACTTGTAAATTTTAAAAATGTAAACAATAAACGAAATGTATAATTTATTAAATTTTCGCGCAAATAGCATTTTTTTTGCCCCCAGACAGCGACACTAACAAGCTGGACCTTAAATTGGGGCCCGCTTTTTTCGTCCCAGTCAAAAAACTATTTTTTAACACTCTTTTATTATTTATGTACGAAATAAATTTTTATTGGTTCATCATTTTATTGTACATGATTCCTTCAAGCTAAATAAAAATTTTTTTAGCCAGTTTGTCTAGGATATCACCAATTTTCTTTATTAAAAGCAAAATTGGGTTGGAAGTACTTACTTTTTCCCCCTTTTTTCCTTGTGTCATCTTTATTTTCACCAAATCTCAACAAAACAAAAAAAAAACTTTTTACTGGAAAAAATTTTTAAATTTAAAAGCGGGACAAAAAAATCAAAAAAATTTTGTTATGGCAATGGTTTTTTTTCAATATGGAATTACTTTTAATGCCGTTTTGAAAATAAAAAAACTGTTAATACGATGTACGACTTTAAATTTGTTTTGAAAAATATTGTTTGCTTGTCGCCCAATTTTTGTGAAAACATTTTGAATGATTTTACAAATGTGAATACATTTTAAATTTCTTTTCTTTTTAAATTTCTTCATAGTCATTTGGTAAATGCCAACAGGTAAAGCGCTATAATGAAAAACAATTTTTGAAATGGGTATAATTTCGTTCGTTTTTTGGCCTGGGCCCGAGCAATGTGGTTCGTTTCTTAAAAAATCAAATTTTTTAGCCGCATGGACAAATGTAACAAACTTGCAATTATGCGCTAATAAATGTATTTAAAATTCAATTAATGTTTTTTTTTCATAATAACATTGACAGAGCTTTAACCTAATGCAAGTAGTAAAAAAAATTTGTAAATTTTTTTTGGTGTGATGGGGCCTAGGCTGAAAAGGAAAGAAATTTATTTTTCAACATTTTAATTTGCCTTTGGTCAAGTTTAACAAATTGGGCCCTTTTGTACATTTTTGATGTTTTTTCTATTAAATTTTGGTCAAAATACTGGTAAAATCTTTAAAGAGTTAAAAACTTTTTGGGAAAATAGAAAAATACTTTACGAATGTGTTTCTCCGTGATATGTAGACGCAAGAGAAAATCTATTTAAATTTTTTTTTAGTTTCCCGGGAAATTAATGTAACAAAACGAGTTATGTTTATAACTTTTTAGGTTTGAATATATTATTTAGAACCCAAATCTAGTACAATCGTCGAAATACCTCAAACCTTTTGCAATAATATTTAAAAATTGTCGAAGGTGCATGTAATATTTAGGGCCCAAAAATAAATTATTTTTTTTACCATTTTACCTTTTGGGCCCTGGGAAATAATTGTGACTAAAAATAGTGCTGTTTATTTACTTTGAGGTTTGGGAAAAAATTTTATTTACATCTTATATGGTACAATCATTGCAAGAGCTCAAACCATTAGCAAATAATCAAAAAATAGACGAATGTGGCATTAATATCTAGGCAGAAAAAAAATTAAAATTTTTTTGTACGATTTTTCTTTTCCCTGGAAATTAATGTGGCTAAATAGTCTGTTTATTTCTTTGATGGTTTTAAATATTTAATTAACATTACTAAATACTGGGGAACCTCATTTTCAAGAACTAAAATTTTTGGAAATAATTTTAAACGTTTACAAGTATTTAAAAGTGTAAATTTTTGGCCCAAAAAAAAAAAATTTTTTACATCTTATTTTTTTGTGGAAAAATTTAAATTTTTAATAAACTAGTGATGTTTAAACATTTTAAAGGTGCAATATTTAAGTTGGGGTTTCATATTATTGGACAAACATTTTAAGAGTTTTAAAAATTAACAACAAATTGAAATTCGCAAATAGTTTAAATGTGTAAGTGCCTAGGAAAAAAAAACATTTCCATGATTTTTCGTTTGCCCTCGATGTGATGTGAATATTTAATGATTTTTTTTGTTTTTTTGGAAGGTTTTTAATATTTATTTTGGTAACTTTAAAATTGTGCAATCCCTTTTCAACAGTAGAAAAACCCCTCAAAAAGTAGTTATTTTTTTTGCTGAAGGTTTTAATGTGCATGGTACGGAAATTTTATATTTCAAGACATTTTGCGTTTTTTTTTTAAATTTTGATATTATTATCAATTTTAATTTCAGCAAAAACTCAATAGTAAATAATATAAAAATTAAAATAAAATTTCATCGAGATTTTTAATGGAAATAGGATAAACGATATGTTTTCAAAAAATATTTTAAAATTTAAATTTTCCACCATTAAAAACAATAATTTTTTTGGGTGGCGATAAACTTGTCTTTGGGGGGAAACTCACGCCCACAATTGATTTTGGGGGTAGGGATTTTTTTTTTGCAAAGTCGCAAGTAAATACGAATATTTACCAGAAACTACAAAAAGAAAAAAATGAATAAGCAAAAGGGAAAGATTTTTTTACTTTTCTAGTGGATTGTAAAACACATTTTAAACCTCCCCAACGCATGTTGGTTGAGAACGAGGTTTAAAATGCTCTCGGTTTTGACACAAAAACCCCCCTTTTTTGTATCACTATGGGGGGAGGGCCCCAGGCCCAGGCCTACCCTAGGGTTTAAACTAGTATTTTCACAATTTATCGTACACACTTAAACAACCCGTTTATTTGTTTTTTTATTGATTCTCACTAGAATACGTTCAAAAACTTTTTAAAAAAATTAACAATACATTTTCATAGCATTTTGACCAAAACCCTAATGTGAAATTGGGGCCTTTGGCTGCGAACTGGGGGGCCCCCATTCCTCCGCCTTGGGCTTCCCTGTTGGGGCGGACCTTTGGGTTAGGGCCTGCTAGAGCCCTTGATTTCGGTCTGTAGACACAAATTTCATCAATTACAAGTCCCTTGGCAACTAGGCCTAGCATTTTGCTCATTAGGCTTCACTCATTTCAATCCCCTCGCATTGCATGTGTTGACAAGTTTAGCAGAACATTTACGTTTAAAGTAGAGAAACCCCCAAGTCCAACGATACCGATTTTGTATTTCCGCTCTAGACCCAAAGTAGTACCTGGCCCCGTCCTCAACTGGTGCGCTACTTTTTTAAACATTTTCTTACCATACGCTACATTTTTTACAGTTACGCGACAAATTCCCCTACGTAGCCGCGATAGGGAATATTTAAAATTTTTAAAAAATGAAAAACTCAATTTTTGCAAATACGTTTTATTTTGGGTTTCTTTTTAAGCAAAAAAAACCGCAAAGGGTTTCACAAACCCACAGGTACCTCGATCAACTTTAAATGAAAATGGTACCTAAAAAGTACCTATTTGCCGGTACACATTTTGCCACTTTCTTTTAAACCCCCAATTTTGTGCAAAACGGTAAATTTTAAAATAAAAAAGTACCCCAAAAGGGCTAGACCAAATTACAGCCTACCTCATATACCGTTTTTTTGTGAAAATAATCATAAAAAAATACCTATTTGGGGCCCCCTGGTCTACCCGTTGCTGTTCCCGCGGAGCCACGGTTTCCGGTCAAGATGAAACCGACCCCCAGTACAAGAGGAAAAGTTTAATCTGTCACCATGCGGGATTCACAAAAATTTTGGATTGCCAACCGCGACGAAGGAGTCTACTCCCCTCTCGAGGGGCCCCCTCCAGCGTACGTCGTCGACCCTGGGGAAGACGGAGGGGGAAAGAGCTCAACTGGGCCGGGAACCAGACCGAGCTGAGGCGCGAGACGTACGTGGGACTGGTCGACCACGTGGCCCGCCTAGCCGAACGGGAGGGCAAGGAGGTCGGCAAGATCACCGTCATGCCGGCGACGCACGTCAACTCGCCCCGTTGGTTTGCCCAAAACTGCCAGGACGCGATGGCGACGATGCTCAAGAACGGCATGCCCGACTACCTCATCACAATCAGCGCCAACCCCAGGTGGCCCGAGATTGTCGACAACCTGCAGCCGGGCGACGCGGCCAACAACCGGCCCGACCTCTCGGTGCCCGCCTTCCAGATCCGCCTGGAGGCGCTCCTCAAGGACCTCATGGTCAACAAGGTGCTCGGCCACGTCGCCAACTATGTGTACGCGATCGAGTTCCAAAAGAGGGGACTGCCGCACGCGCACATAGTCGTGACGATGCGCGACTGCGACAAGCCGCGCACGGGCGACGACCTGGACAAGGTCATCAGGGCGGACATTCCGGATCCGGCGACGGAACCTCGACTGTACGAGATCGTCACCAAGAAGATGATACACAACAAGTGTTCATCCCTGTGCTGGAAGCCCAACACCCGCGACTGCTCCAAACACTTTCCGAAGCCCTACTCGAAGGAGACCGTCTTCAACGTGCGCGGCAGGGCGGTGCACAGGCGCACGTCCCCCGCCGACGGAGGAAGGTCCTTTACGAAGAACGGAAAGCTGTACACGGACGCGGACGTGGTGCCCTACATGCCGTACCTGCTGCTCAAACACGACGCGCACATGAACGTCGAGGCGTGCGTCAGCGAGAGGTGCTTCCTGTACATTTGCCAGTACATCACCAAAGGCACTGCGTCGGCAAACGTCCTGTTCAAGGAGGTGGACCTCGAAGGCGCCGACCCGGCACCCCTCAACTTCAGCGAGGTCAAGACGTACGAGACGTACCGCTACGTCAGTCCGCCAGAGGCGTGCTACCGCCTCTACGAGTACCCGATGTTTGTCAACACAGACACCGTCTACAGGCTGCCGCTTCACCTCGAGGGCGAACAGACTGTCGTGTTCCCGCCGGCAAACGTGGACGAAGCAATAGAGAGGGCGGCCACCAGGGAAACCCAACTGACGGGATGGTTCAAGGCCAACGCGGACCAGGGTGACACCGGTCTCCTCGCCAGGACCATGACGTACGACAAGTTTCCCGAGATGTTCACCTGGCACACCGAGCAGGGACTCACCGAGTGGAGGCCGAGACGTCGCGGCTTTGACCACATAGTGTCGAGGCTCTACGACGTCTCGCCCATCCACACCGACCTGTTCCACATGCGGATCCTGCTGACGCACGTGCGAGGAGCCACCTCCTTCAAGAGCCTGCGCACCGTCGACGGGGAAGTGTGCGACACGTACCGAGACGCGTGCGTACGACTACGCCTCCTGGCCGACGACGCCGAGTACGACAGGTGCATGGTGCGAGGTGCACACATGAAGGGCAGCCGCCGGTTGCGCCAGCTGTTTGCCTACATGGTGCTGTACTGCGGACTCACCGACCCGGCGGCCATGCTCGAACGACACATGGATCCGATGATCGAGGATCACCTGCGCGCGGGAAGGTCTCGCGACGAGGGCGTTAGGCGCTGCCTCGCGTACCTGTCAAGCGTGCTCGAGCGCAACAACTCGAGCAACTTCCAACAAGGCCTTCCACTGCCCGCACCAGCGCCACAGGCTGGCGAGAACGACGACGATCCCGAAGCAGAGGGCGGACGTCGCGACCACCACCACATGACCCGCGAGGACGCGCTCGCCAGACGCGACCAGCTAAACCAACAGCAGCGGCGAGTCTACGACGCCGCGATGGAAGCCGTCGAACGGTACCAGGCCGGCGAACTGGACACGCCGAAGCTGATGTTTGTCGACGGACCGGGCGGCACGGGAAAGACTTTCCTGTACAACACCCTCCTCGCAAACATGCAACACCTCGGCATGAGGGTGCACGCCGTCGCGTGGACGGGGATAGCCGCCACACTGCTCCACGGCGGCCAGACCTGTCACAGGTTCTTCTCCATACCGTGGAAACTCGACAGGTACGCCACGCTGCGCATCTCGACGCAGTCGGTCCAGGCGGCCAACCTGCTCGCCGCCGACCTCATACTCGTCGACGAGGTGTCGATGGCTCACAAGGAGGCGTTCCGCGCGGTCGACGACTTCCTCAGGGTCATCACCGGACGTGGCGACGTGGTGTTTGGCGGCAAGCCCATCCTCTTCGGGGGAGACTTTCGCCAGCTGATGCCCATCGTCACCAACGGACCTCCCCACGCCGTCATCGCGGCTCACAGTCAACCACCGCGCGGGACCCGACCAGCAAGAGTGGGCCGACTGGCTCCTGCAGGTCGGCGACGGCACGCTGCCCGCTCCGCACCGCCGTCTCGCGGACATGGTCGAGATCGACGAATCGTGCAAGGTTCACGGTCTCGACATGCCCACCACCATCTTCGGACCGCACATGGACGAGGACGTGGCCACCAACAAGACGGCGTTGTCCATCAACGAGTTGATCCTGGCCAAGCTGCCGGGCGAGATGGTCACCCTCTACAGCGCCGACAAGCTGGTTGAAAACGACGAGGGGACGAGGGTCACTCTGGAGGTGCTAAACGGCCTCACGCCGAGTGGCTTTGCCCCCCACGTGCTCAACCTCAAGGTCGGCGTCGTGGTGATGCTCCAGCGCAACGTCGACGTGCACGAGGGTCTGTGCAACGGCACCCGCCTCGAGGTGCTCGACATCGACCCGGACATGTTGCACTGCAAGATCGTCACGGACGGCGCCTACCTCGGCAACGACGTCTTCCTGCCGAGGTGCTCCCAGATACTGGACGACATCACGTCGTTCCCGTTCCGGATGGAGCGCGTCCAGTTCCCCATCCGTCTGTCGTACGCGATGACGATCAACAAGGCGCAGGGCCAGACCTTCGACAGGATCGGCCTCGTCTTGGACTACCCGTGTTTCTCGCACGGACAGCTGTACGTCGCCGCCAGCCGAGTCTCTAGCCTACTAAATAGCCATACTAAATGGTGAGTATAGAACATGACGTGGAGTGCCTGAAGTGCACTTAAACTATCTGAACATACCATGAAGCTTCCGCATCTTTGTTTCATAATATATCTCAACGCTTCTCGTATGGCATACATTTCTGCAGTAAAAACAGAACACATGTCATGAAGTCTGAAACCAACGACACTGCCGCCACAATAGTAAACGCAACCAACCTTCGAGCCTGTTTTAGATCCATCAGTGAAAATGAATTTAAAGGTATGGTATTCGTGACAAATAGCTTGAAAACTGGTTTTGAAAATTACATCTGATGTTGTGAACTTATTATATCGGCAAAGGTCGAAACAAATTTCAGGTTCCGGAAGTAGCCATGGAGGGTTTCGGCTCAAAACGAAACTCAATAGATTGGGTACATCAAAATTTAAAATTCTAAAAAGATGTCTACAACGTAATCCGACTGGAAGGGTCGCCAAAGGTTTGGTATCGAAGTGACGGATAAATCTCTCATCAAATAGAGCGTCATGAGATGGGTGGTTACGCATTGCCCGGATCTTCAATACATATCTGCCCAACAAGTAATTCCGTCTTTCTGCGAGGGAGGTCATTCCTGCCTCAGCATACAGGCTGAGGACGGGGCTCGTCCGAAATGCACCCAGCGCCAGCCGGAGACCACTGTGGTGGACAGTATCGAGAAGTTTCAAGATGGAATCACGGGCCGACGAGTAGACCCAACAGGCATAGTCCATTACGGACCTAACCAGTGAGCCATATATATGCAAAAGACATGTCCTGTCCCCACCCCATGAAGTGTTACTAAGAACTTTAAGGATGTTTAATTTCAACATACATCGTTTGCGCAATTCTGTTACGTGGTATCTCCAATTTAGTTTAGTATCAAACTCCAAGCCAAGAACGCGAACGTGTGGTTTAAATTCAAGTTGCACACCGTTTAGGGTAAGACGTGGATCTACGTGCATATTCCGACTGCGACAAAAGTGAATGCATTGTGTTTTATCGGCAGAAAATTTTGTGCCGCGTGCTCGGGCCCAATCACCGATGTTGTTCAATGCAATCTGTAGATGTCGTTCGGCAACGGAAATGTTGACCGACCTATAGAAAATCCCCAAGTCGTCGACGAATAAGTAGGACATGATAGACTTAGGTATGCACGAGATGACACTGTTAATTGCGACTGCAAACAGGGGAACCGAAAGGACAGATCCTTGAGGAACTCCCATTTGCAGTTCATATGGGTCTGATAAAATGTTATTTATCCGTACTTTAAATGTTCTATCATGAAGAAAGTTCTGTATGAAACTGGGCAAGTGACCTTTAAAATCCCACTCGTGAAGTTGTTGTAATATGGCATAGCGCCACATTGTGTCATATGCTTTCTCTATGTCAAAGAGTACACCTATTACGTGCTGTTTAGCCACATAACAATCTTGGATGAAGGTTTCCAATCGCACGAGGTGGTCGATTGAACTCCGTCGCTGTCGAAATCCGCACTGAACGTTAGTAAGCAAGCCACGAGATTCCAAAAGCCACATCAGGCGCTTATTGACCATTTTCTCAAACAATTGCAGAAGTTACTAGTTAGAGATATGGGTCGATAAGTGCCGTGTAAGGTTTTGTCTTTACCTGGTTTCAAAAGCGGAATAAGAATAGCCCTACGCCAAACGTCAGGAAATCCGTCCGATAACCATAACGAATTTAGGAAGAGCAGAATAATCTCAAGAGATTGGTCAGTCAGGTGGATAAACATTTCATTGTGTAGCTTGTCTTCGCCCGCGGCAGTTTTCCTTAAGGAGTTGATGGCAGTGCGCAATTCCCAAAACGTAAAAGGCCGATTGTAAATTTCAGTATTGTCGGAAGCAAATGAAAGCCGTTGTTGTTTGCTTCTTCGTTTCCGTTGAAGAAAGACTGCATCATAGCGAGCGTTGATGCTTACCGAAGCAAAGTGACTGGCAATCACCAACACTACGTCATGTGGTGAAGTAACAAGCGCCCCATTGTCCAGGATGGCCGGAATAGAAGATTGATTGGATTGGATATTGCTTTACGTCTCATAGATAGATAGATATTTTATTCACTTAGACTAGTTCAGTGTACAAGTATAACTCTTTGCAGAGAAAGTGAATAGTCTATAATTAATAATTAATAATAAAAGTGATAGTAATTATAATGATATACACAGTATTAGAAGAAATAATAGTTGAATATAAGCATAAATGATAATTGATATAGATATTGATATTGATATGTATGATGATTGATAATATTGATATATATATATATAGGGGCTATATGATGATTCATTAATTGATTAATAATGATAAACACAGTTTTTATGTTAAAGTAGAGTAGATGCAAAACAATAGCATGCGCTACTATAGATTAAGAACTCATATATAATAAAGAAAACTTGGCTATAAAGCAATTTTTGATGTGATATTGTGATAATAATTGCTGATGGCACAGAAAACAGCAATGATGTACAGGAGAATGTGTCTAGTATATATGATGATTGATTGATTGATTAGTGTTTATAGTAAAGTAGAGTAGATGCAAAATATGCCCTACTAGATTAAAAATTCATATAGAATAAAGAAAAATTGGATATAATGATATATCTATATATCTTTGCTATGATAGCTAGTTAGCTAGCTAGCTATGGTAGCTGATGATATATATATATAATAAATATATATATATATATATATATATATGTGTGTGATGATTGATTGATTAGTGTTTATGTTAAAGTAAAGTAGATGCAAAATAATAGAATGCCCTACTAGATTAAGAATTCATATAGAATAAAGAAAAGTTGGATATAAAGCAATATTGATGTGATATTGTGATGAGAATTGCTGATGGCACAGAAAACAGCAATTGGAAGATGTACAGCAGAATGTGTCTTATATACCTGCACAATCCAAGGAAGCGTGTAAGCACATATTATATATAGAAGTTTGTTACATCATTTCGGCTAGGGAACATTTGAAAATTTTAAATTACAGTGCTTGTTTGTGGTTATGCTCTAGATAATGTGTAAATATTATAATGAAAAAATGAATTAACTGCAAATATTTACATGGAGAGGTACTCATTTATGGAGTAAAAGCTGTTTGCTGTAAGATATGATTTCAACTTATGTTTAAAGGAAGACAGGGTGGGAGAGGTTTTGATGTGGTCAGGGAGCTTATTGTAGAGGGTGGATATTTATGCAACTTGGCTAATCGAGACGAAGGGAGGGACGTAAGGGATGACGCGGGGGGACAAGGGGTGGACAGGCCTGTGCTGGTCAGAACCAGCCACAAGCATATGGGGAGGGCAGGGGTTCCCCACGTCGGGGTCGTCTCCGTCTTTTGTCATCATCCGTCCGTGTTGTCTTTGTCGTCGCCGTCGGGGAGGTAGTCAAAGGGAAGGGGTTCCCCGACGACGACCCAGGACATTGGGCGTCCGCAAATAGACTTAATTTTCTTTCCCACTGTGCTGGAATTTGTATTATGGTAATAGTGGAGACGTAGTCCCTCCACGAATTCTTTTACTCTTTTTAATGATATAACGGGCCTTGGCCTTCAGGCTTTTGAAGGCTATCAAGTTCTCAAAAGTAGGGTATGTTTTTAATTGTCTGTAAGCTTGTTTTTCGGGCTTTTATTTCGTTTGCGCATTCTTTTTTTCCCCCTTGAGCAGGTTGGTGTCACTGTTTACCGGCAGTCAATGGTATGGCAACGGAGCTGCATCGAGTAAACATTGGCAAACTTCAGCCAGAAGTTCGTTGGAATCACGAAAACAGAGTGAAGTCTACTTTTTGCAAATGCAGACTCACTCAGGTCTTGATATTTGCCCCAATCAGTTTGATGTAATTCCATCGTTGTTCTGAGCGAAACACTGGTCGGTTGTTTGCGAAATGTATCTCAAGTGGAAAGTGGTCACTACCGTGAAGATCATCCAACGCAATTAACTCCAAGTCCAGGGACAGGATTGGTGTGCACATCACAAGATCTATTGCCGATAAGGTTCCAGTGTAAGAAGTGAAAATGTGTCAACTGGTACGAATTTAAGTGGGAAACGTTTGCGTTCTGTACGAAATCTGCCACAACTTTCGCCTCTACGGTCTGATGTCGTTGAGCCCCAGTCTGCATGGTGAGCTTTAAAATCGCCAGCCAATATAAACGGTCTCGGCAGTTGAGCAATTACTGCTTCCATATCACCTCTAGTAAAGTTGAAAGACGGCGGTATGTATATAGAGCAAAAGTGATAGGAGTTGTCAGATATGCTGAAAACTGCAATAACTTGAAGACGAGAATTAATATTAACAGATTGGCATGCACAGAGTCATGTACCATAATGGCGACACCCCCCTGTGCACGGTCCACCACCAGTGAAATCGAGACGGTATATTGTGTAGTGTTTGAATTTTGGATTGTCAGTGAGTTTAAAGAGAGTTTCCTGAAGTAGAATGACTTTAGGTTGTCTGTCTCTAACAATGATCTGAAGTTCTTCTCGGTTTGTGTAGAAACCTCGACAATTCCACGAGATAAAGTTGGCTATAATGTGGGTGGTATTTGAAGTTTGAAAAAAAAAAAATTAATGAGAAGTTTATCTAACGAGTGTGGTATCCAAGAAGCCTAGGTGATGAGTGAAGACTTGCTATTTACATCCATTTAAGTTTCTTAAAAGAGTTTCTGGATTATGGTCCATTAGCGGACAGAAACCATGTCCTCTTTCCGAAGAACTGAACTTTCTTCGAACAATTTTTTGTTTTTTGTGCCAATATTTGTTTGAGCACGTTGAAGAACAACAGTGGGAATCAACGAATCCACTGTTGTTGTTGTTGTAGATATCTTTTTAAATGTACTAGTAGTAGTGCTGGAAGATGTTGCAACTGGTGCGCTCTGCTTACGTGCAATAAAAAACACCCTCCACTGAAGGGGATCGTGCTGGTTGCATCTGCGGCGTTGATGTAACAGCATTTTGCTTTTCTGAAGGTGAGCAGTGTTTATTAGGAATCACATTCGGCATTGAATTTCTTGAATTTTTTAAAAATTCAAGGATTTCACCAAGTTGACAAGTCAAGGTTTCAATTTGTTTTGCCTGTTGTTGCACAGTTTTAGACAACTGTTGAACCGTCTCCTGCAAAGCGTGGTTTTGTGCCAGAAGTTCTGCCTCTCTACTGCTGGAGGACGAACTCTGTACTACCGATGCAAATGAAACGGAAGAGGTTACTGGCTGTGCCGAACCAATGCGCCGTCGAGCCTCAAGAGAAGAAATTTTTTCCGTGATTGATAATTCCATGATTGCTTGTTCTTTTAACCACATTGGGCATGTGCGTAATCGAGCAGAATGTGGGCCCTTGCAATTTACACAGCACGGCTTTTCCTGACAAGGAGGGGAGTGAGCCGGCAAACTACAATTTGGACAAATTTCTTCTGATGTGCATCTAACCTGTGTGACGTGTGGCCGAGGCGTTGACACTGGAAACAACGGAGTGGGTTTGGTATATATGGACGGACTTTTAGACGGTAGAAAGCAATTTTGACATCGGTAGGTAGCTGAGGTAAAGCAAATGATAGTATCAGTGCAGGATCGGAGCAAGTGATCCGTTTTTCCTACTCTGAATCCTGGTCACTTCAACAACTTTGTGATTGGCGAGGTATTCCTTTATTTCCCGTTCCGAACAATTCAATAAGTCAAAACACGATACCACTCCCTTACATACGTTAAGAGAGTGATGTCCATCAACTGAAACCGGCAAGAGAGCAGAGTGTTTTCACTTCCGTAATATTTTCGATTGTTTCTCGGTTGCGCAATGGATCAACAAGGATCCATCACGCAACTTTTTTACAGAGGGCAAAGCCCCCAACATGTCTTCTAGAGTCTTTCAAAAAACATGGGATTCACTTTGGAAAATGTTCTCCCTGATGGTTTGACAACAAGGTACAGGGGAGTGACAAACATACTATGGTTGTCTTCCACCTGCACTTCCTCATCTGATGATGCTTCTTTGCGCTTTTTAGAGTTAATTCCTTTAGATAAATTTTTATTAGCCATAGAATTTAGTTTGCTTCGTCTACTGCGCTCCCCACCCTCCATGGAGCCTCAAATGGGACGTCTTAAACGGCGCCAGGGATACGCAATTGATATAGCAATTAAGCTAACCCAATGTGTGCAACAAATGTCGACACTTGCCGATTGATACAGGTCGGGCTAAACCTGTACCACCCGTCTAGATGAAGCAGGGGCCAAAGCTGCGTGTTGGTCCATACAACCCTCAGGTTGCACTTCTCTCAGCAGCCAGGATCCCCATTTCCACCGACACGGGTCGCACCGCACGGCAAACACGGCGGAGAGCGTTTGGATCACTAAGGGGGCCAGCACTGATGATAAGAATAAGATGAAAAAGATTGAAAGGTGAGAATGGATTTGTGATTTATGAAAGAAGGCGGAAGGGAAATGTGCATGAGAGCCCCCTTAATGGGCACCGGTCACTACGTGGAAGAACTCTCTTCGACCGGGTTTTCTATTGAGCTCCACCTAGCCCCATTATGTGTTTTTTTATTGAGCTCTACCTAGCCCCATTATGTGTTGTTTACTGTAAGCTGCAGCAATATTGGATATTGCTTAACGTCTCATATTTATGCGCAACTTGGCTAATCGAGACGAAGGGAGGGACGTAAGGGATGACGCGGGGGGACAAGGGGTGGATAGGCCTGTGCTGGTCAGAACTAGCCACAAGCATATGGGGAGGGCAGGGGTTCCCCCACGTCGTGGTCGTCTCTGTCTGTGTCATCATCCGTCCGTGTTTTTATTGTCGTCGCCGTCGGGGAGGTAGTCAAAGGGCAGGGGAAAGTTCCCCGACGATGATATAGGCTTTTCATGTCCATTTTTTTTACAACAGGTTTTTTACTCATGCCGGTTTAATGCTATCATTGGATTGTGAATTTTACGTAGGTAAATCAACTGCATCTAAAGTTGTTAAAGATACCTGCGATGCAATTTGGGCTGCCCTATACCCCATTTACCTTCCTAAACCGTCGCTTTTGGAATGGCAAAAAACAGGAGATGGCTTCAATAAAGGTTGGAATATGCCAACTGCATAGGAGCGATAGATGGAAAGCATGTCTAAATTCAGTCTCTTGCAAACTTTGGTTCCGTCTTTTTTTATTGCAAAAAGGACTTCAGTAACGTTTTGCTTACGGCTAGCGATTGAATTTGGATTGGATATTGCTTTACGTCTCATATTTATGTACTTTGGCTAATCGAGACGAAGGGAGGGACGTAAAAGCTACGCGGGTGGACAAGAGGTGGTCAGAACCAGCCACAAGCGTATGGGGAGGGCAGGGGTTCCCTCACGTCGTGGTCGTCTCCGTCTGTGTCATCATCCGTCCATGTTGCCATTGTCGTCGCCGTCGGGGAAGTAGTCAAAGGAAAGGGGAAAGTTCCCTGACGGTTTTGCGATGGAAACTGACAAGAAATATTGGTTTCCTTACTATGGCAATGGTGTTATCGTTATTAAGGGAAAATTGACGAAACTTTTATAAAAAAAGGGGAAAAAACTGAAGAAGAGACGTCAAAGGAGGATTGCATTAGTGATACAGATCTTTAAAAGACGCAGACTGTTTGCTGCAGAGGCAATTCAATTAATTTATAACCTTCTTAAATTGCCTCACTAGTCCTAGTAGGCCTACTAATACAATTTGATTAAAGTTAAAATTTACTATGCCTGGTTTGAGAAATTATTTTATAGAATCATTGATTTAAATCATATAATATTTTAGAAAAGAAAAAGAGGACCATATACAAAAAGCATATTCGTTTCACACTTCTTGCCCTCAGATTGTTTAACAGCAAGCTTACTGCAAGGAAATAGCAAGGATGGGCAAAAGAATTTGAGGTAATTGAAGTCATGTTTAGTCCACAATGATACATGAAATACATTAGTTTAATTATCTTAATCTTTTTTTTGGTCCAGGCAATTGTATTTTTACACTGGTTGGCCACGGGTACGTGCTTTCGTGTGGTTGCAGTTAGCTTCCAGATCGCACGTTCCACAGCTCATATGTTGTGCACACGTACGCTAAACGAGAACTTGAACCTTATCCCAGATGTAATCAGGTTACCTGTAGGACCAGTAGTGGACGTGGTTGGTTTAGGTATTTGGTCAGCTGTCCGGAAGCCCTGTGTTCAACAATGCCGCTGGGGCACTTGATGGCTGCCAAGTGCGAACCTTGGTGCCTTCAGAACTCAACCAACAGTACATTAATCGAAAGTTGTGTTATGCGATTTACTTGCAAGGGCATATTGAGTATTGACCATAGGGGAATGTTCATTGACATTTGTGCCGGCTTTCCTGGGTCTGTCCATGACTTGAGGGTATTACGACACAGCCATTTGTGGCTCAATAGAACCGACCCTCCACATACTTACGTCATCCTTGGCGACGGTGGCTACCAGACAAGGCTGCATCCCATTTGTATTGTAACACCATACCGAGCTCCACTTACTAGAGATCAAGCAAATTTCAATCACCATCTCAGTATTGGAAGGTGTTTGGTTGAAAGTGCTTTTGGAGCAATGCAGGTGCGTTGACGCTGCATTTTTACCAAGGAACTTGAGGTCAAACTCAAAACTGGGTTTGGATGATTGATTGGATATTGCTAAACGTCTCATATGTATGCAACTTGGCTAATCGAGACAAAGGAAGGAACGTTATGGATAACGCAGGGGGACAAGAGGTGGACAGGCCTGTGCTGGTCAGTAAGAGTCACAAGCGTACGGGGAAGGCAGGGGTTCCCCCACGTCGTGGTCTTCTCCATCTGTGTCATATTCCGTCCGTGTTGTCATTGTCGTCGCAGTCGAGGAGCTACTCAAAGGGAAGAGGAAAGTTCCCCGACGACAACCCACACCTCGCCATTAGATTCAGGGAGAAGAACTCCCTTAATCACGGGCCAAACCAGGAGAAGGTTGCGAGTTGGATTGATTTGATTGGATATTGCTTTACGTCTCATATTTACTGATGTGAAACAAGGGATCTTCAACCAGTTGGATCATATTGCGTCGCCTGTGATATTGTAAGTTAATTTTGTCCCTCATGGTGATGTGAGTTTTAGCACATCTAGTCTCCTGTTGGGGTAATTTTCTAATATGAAAATAGGGAAGCAATCCTAACTTTGCTAGGATTCGGACGTTTATAAACATGTATTAATGTTTTGATAACGAAGCCTTATTAGGTGGGATTGGATATTGCTTTACGTCTCATATTTATGCAACTTGGCTAATCGAGACGAAGGGAGGGACGTAAGGGATGACGCGGGGGGACAAGGGGTGGACAGGCCTGTGCTGGTCAGAACCAGCCACAAGCATATGGGGAGGGCAGGGGTTCCCCCACGTCGTGGTCGTCTCCGTCTGTGTCATCATCGGTCCGTGTTGTCTTTGTCGTCGCCGTCGGGGAGGTAGTCGAAGGGAAGGGGTGCCCCGACGACGACCCAGATTGGATTGGATATTGCTTTACGTCTCATATTTATGCAACTTGGCTAATCGAGACGAAGGGAGAGACGTAAGGGATGACGCGGGGGACAAGGGGTGGACAGGCCTGTGCTGGTCAGAACCAGCCACAAGCATATGGGGAGGGCAGGGGTTCCCCCACGTCGTTGTCGTCTCCGTCTGTGTCATCATCCGTCCGTGTTGTCTTTGTCTTCGCCGTCGGGGAGGTAGTCAAAGGGTAGGGGTTCCCCGACGACGACCCAGAGCTCGCCATTAGTTTCAGGGAGTGAAACTCCCCTATTCACGGGCCAAACCGCGAGAAGGTGTCGAGTTGGAATTTGAAGGCCCCTTATTAGGTGGGGGATGGTCTTGTGAGGTACTTTTTTTCAAGATCATGATGTCCCATAATGGATTTTTTGGAAGTATTGAAAGAAGCTTAATTAGTTTATAAGAAAGTACAAATGTGGAGACCGTGGTCCGTGTATCAACACAGGACCAGAACTTGCTTGGATGTAGGATTCACCTTCATTCCGGACCATGTCGATATTAGTATTAGTATTAGTAGTTTTATTTGATTGGATATTGCTTAACGTCTCATATTTATGCAACTTGGATAATCGAGACGAAGGGAGGGACGTAACGGATGACGCGGGGGGACAAGGGGTGGACAGGCCTGTGCTGGTCAGAACCAACCACAAGAGTATGGAGAGGGCAGGGGTTCCCGCACTTCGTGGTCGTCTCCGGCTGTGTCATCATCCGTCCGTGTTGTCATTGTAGTCGCCGTCGGGGAGGTATTCAAAGGAAAGGGGGAAGTTCCCCGACGACGACCCAGAGCTCGCAATTAGTTTCAGACAGTTTATGGCATAAGGAGTGATATGTGAATAATAATGAACATTACTTTACAGCGAGGGATAAACCAACAGAGAGGAAAAGTCCGTGCTGAACAGATCCAGCCTTGGAAGACTCGAGATCGTACAAATTACGTTTAAACGAACTGAATGTCAATTACTAAATGGTGGGTAGAGAACATATCGTGGAGTGCCTGAAGTGCACTTAAACTATCTGAACATACCATGAAGCTTCCGCATCTTTGTTTCAAAATATATCTCAAAGCTTCTCATATGGCAGACATTTCAGCAGTAAAAACAGAACACATGTCGTGAAGTCTGCAACCAACACTACTGCCGCCACAATAGTAAGCGCAACCAACCTTCGAGCCAGTTTTAGATCCATCAGTGAAAATGAATTAAAAGTTATGGTATTCGTGACGAATAGCTTGAAAAATAGTTTTGAAATTACATCTGATGTTGTTGACTTATTATATAGGCAAAGGTTGAAACGAATTTCAGGTTCCAGAGGCAGCCATGAAGGGTTGTGGCTCAAAACAAAACTCAATAGATTGGGTACATCGATATTTAAAATTCTAAAAAGATGTTTACAACGTAATCGTACTAGAAGGGTCGCGAATGGTTTGGTATCGAAGTGACGGACAAATGTCTCATCAAATAGAGCGTCATGAGATGGATGATTACGCATTGCCCGGATCTTTAATACGTATCTGCCCAACAAGTAATTCCGTCTTTCTGCGAGGGAGGTCATTCCTGCCTCAGCATACAGGCTGAGGACGGGGCTCGTCCGAAATGCACCCATCGCCAGCCGGAGACCACTGTGGTGGACAGTATCGAGAAGTTTCAAGATGGAATCACGGGCCGACGAGTAGACCCAACAGGCATAGTCCATTACGGACCTAACCAGTGAACCATATATTCGCAAAAGACATGTCCTGTCCGCACCCCATTGAATGTTACTAAGAACTTTAAAGATATTTAATTTTAACATACACCGTTCGCGCAGTTCTGTGACGTGGTAGTTGAAAAGTAGTAAGTAAGTTGAAACTTGACGTATCGTATTATGATGTTATAAACTTGATTGCTGCTTAGGCACTGCAAGAGCGCAATAAGGTTTGTGAAATAAATTTATTGCAAACGAATGACATCCCGAAAGTTCTGGCATCAAAAACAACGTGAGGAACTAAGGCGCTTCAACCGGTTAGGTCATATTGCGCAGTATGTCACATTGATTGATTGATTGATTGGATATTGCTTAACGTCTCATATTTATGCAACTTGGCTAATCGAGACGAAGGGAGGGACGTAAGGGATGACGCGGGGGGACAAGGGGTGGACAGGCCTGTGCTGGTCAGAACCAGCCACAAGCATATGGGGAGGGCAGGGGTTCCCCCACGTCGTGGTCGTCTCCGTCTGTGTCATCATCCGTCCGTGTTGTCTTTATCGTCGCCGTCGGGGAGGTAGTCGAAGGGAAGGGGTTCCCCGACGACGACCCAGATTGGATTGGATATTGCTTTACGTCTCATATTTATGCAACTTGGCTAATCGAGACGAAGGGAGAGACGTAAGGGATGACGCGGGGGGACAAGGGGTGGACAGGCCTGTGCTGGTCAGAACCAGCCACAAGCATATGGGGAGGGCAGGGGTTCCCCCACGTCGTTGTCGTCTCCGTCTGTGTCATCATCCGTCCGTGTTGTCTTTGTCTTCGCCGTCGGGGAGGTAGTCAAAGGGTAGGGGTTCCCCGACGACGACCCAGAGCTCGCCATTAGTTTCAGGGAGTGAAACTCCCCTATTCACGGGCCAAACCGCGAGAAGGTGTCGAGTTGGAATTTGAAGGCCCCTTATTAGGTGGGGGATGGTCTTGTGAGGTACTTTTTTTCAAGATCATGATGTCCCATAATGGATTTTTTGGAAGTATTGAAAGAAGCTTAATTAGTTTATAAGAAAGTACAAATGTGGAGACCGTGGTCCGTGTATCAACACAGGACCAGAACTTGCTTGGATGTAGGATTCACCTTCATTCCGGACCATGTCGATATTAGTATTAGTATTAGTAGTTTTATTGGATTGGATATTGCTTAACGTCTCATATTTATGCAAATTGGATAATCGAGACGAAGGGAGGGACGTAACGGATGACGCGGGGGGACAAGGGGTGGACAGGCCTGTGCTGGTCAGAACCAACCACAAGAGTATGGGGAGGGCAGGGGTTCCCGCACTTCGTGGTCGTCTCCGTCTGTGTCATCATCCGTCCGTGTTGTCATTGTAGTCGCCGTCGTGGAGGTATTCAAAGGAAAGGGGGAAGTTCCATGACGACGACCCAGAGCTCGCAATTAGTTTCAGACAGTTTATGGCATAAGGAGTGATATGTGAATAATAATGAACATTACTTTACAGCGAGGGATAAACCAACAGAGAGGAAAAGTTCGTGCTGAACAGATCCAGCCTTGGAAGACTCGAGATAGTACAAATTACGTTTAAACGAACTGAATGTCAATTACTAAATGGTGGGTAGAGAACATATCGTGGAGTGCCTTAAGTGCACTTAAACTATCTGAACATACCATGAAGCTTCCGCATCTTTGTTTCAAAATATATCTCAAAGCTTCTCATATGGCAGACATTTCAGCAGTAAAAACAGAACACATGTCGTGAAGTCTGCAACCAACACTACTGCCGCCACAATAGTAAGCGCAACCAACCTTCGAGCCAGTTTTAGATCCATCAGTGAAAATGAATTAAAAGTTATGGTATTCGTGACGAATAGCTTGAAAAATAGTTTTGAAATTACATCTGATGTTGTTGACTTATTATATAGGCAAAGGTTGAAACGAATTTCAGGTTCCAGAGGCAGCCATGAAGGGTTGTGGCTCAAAACAAAACTCAATAGATTGGGTACATCAATATTTAAAATTCTAAAAAGATGTTTACAACGTAATCGTACTAGAAGGGTCGCGAATGGTTTGGTATCGAAGTGACGGACCAATGTCTCATCAAATAGAGCGTCATGAGATGGATGATTACGCATTGCCCGGATCTTTAATACGTATCTGCCCAACAAGTAATTCCGTCTTTCTGCGAGGGAGGTCATTCCTGCCTCAGCATACAGGCTGAGGACGGGGCTCGTCCGAAATGCACCCATCGCCAGCCGGAGACCACTGTGGTGGACAGTATCGAGAAGTTTCAAGATGGAATCACGGGCCGACGAGTAGACCCAACAGGCATAGTCCATTACGGACCTAACCAGTGAACCATATATTCGCAAAAGACATGTCCTGTCCGCACCCCATTGAATGTTACTAAGAACTTTAAAGATATTTAATTTTAACATACACCGTTCGCGCAGTTCTGTGACGTGGTAGTTGAAAAGTAGTAAGTAAGTTGAAACTTGACGTATCGTATTATGATGTTATAAACTTGATTGCTGCTTAGGCACTGCAAGAGCGCAATAAGGTTTGTGAAATAAATTTATTGCAAACGAATGACATCCCGAAAGTTCTGGCATCAAAAACAACGTGAGGAACTAAGGCGCTTCAACCGGTTAGGTCATATTGCGCAGTATGTCACATTGATTGATTGATTGATTGGATATTGCTTAACGTCTCATATTTATGCAACTTGGCTAATCGAGACGAAGGGAGGGACGTAAGGGATGACGCGGGGGGACAAGGGGTGGACATGCCTGTGCTGGTCAGAACCAGCCACAAGCGTATGGGGAGGGCAGGGGTTCCCCCACGTCGTGGTCGTCTCCGTCTGTGTCATCATCCGTCCGTGTTCTCATTGTCGTCGCCGTCGGGGAGGTAGTCAAAGGGAAGGGTTAAGTTCCCCAACGACGACCCAGAGCTCGCCATTAGTTTCAGGGAGAAAAACTCCCCTTATCACGGGCCAAACGACGAGAAGGTTGCGAGTCGAAATTATACCACAGGTGTTACGACGACATGAGAAACCAGGACGTTTTAATCGGTTATGTCATATTGCAATGCCTGTGATATTGTAAGTTGTAAATATGGTGTGTTTTATGATTGATTGATTGATTGATTGGATATTGCTTAACGTCTCATATTTATGCAACTAGGCTAATCGAGACGAAGGGAGGGACGTAAGGGATGACGCGGGGGGACAAGGGGTGGACAGGCCTATGCTGGTCAGAACCAGCCACAAGCGTATGGGGAGGGCAGGGGTTCCCCCACGTCGTGGTCGTCTCCGTCTGTGTCATCATCCGTCCGTGTTGTCTTTGTCGTCGCCGTCGGGGAGGTAGTCAAGATGAAGGGGAAATTTCCAAAGTTCTGTTTACAATTAGGAATTTAAGGTGGTGCCCTGAAGTCCTCACTGTCTATTTTAATATTTTTTCGTTTTCTACATCAAAACGGCTTCTTTTAACCATATTCAGTTTGGGGACAACCCACAACAAGTGCTCGGAATAGGACTCAACTAACCCACGTTGGTTCTACCACATAGGGCCTTGTAAACTCAAGGGTCCACCCCATGGGGTGACCCATGAGGTGGAGCCTTATAGACTTCCTTAGCATCAAGCGGCGTGTAGGAAAGTGCCAGTTTCACGTCCGGATGCCTACTGGCGCAATCCGTCTTATAACACCGCACGAGAGACGGCCTAAAGCCAAACGGACGCCCCGCGCTCGGTGGGCATACAACCGACGCAAACTGCAGACAAGCCCATTGCTGTCATAGCCATTTATTGACCAAGTCATTACCTTACTTGCATTAGGTCATCATTAGATATCAGCCACAGGAGATAATGGGAAGGAAGGAGGATGTCGGATAGGACAGGTTAAACTGGGTGGTAACGGTGGAGTGTTAGTTGCAGAGAGGGCCGGCAAGTATGGAGAAGAAAAAAGTGAAAGAAGAAAATAAATATGAGTAAGGTTGTGTGAATGAAGAAAGGTGTGATAAAAAGTTGTGCGAGAGCTCTCTCTGCAACACGCACCCCATTCGGCCTGAGCTCGCCTCTAGATTCGGGGAGTAATATACTTCCCTTCATACTAGCTGATGTTTGCGAGCTGGACTTTTTCTCTTGAATCGCCTTTGATGATTAGCAGAGCCATGCTCTGGGCCTATTCTACCCCGGGCCCAGACGGAGATTGTTGTGGGTAAACTTCAATGTGAGTGATGCACTGTTATGCTTTTTTCAATGAAAAAAGTGACATGTACTCTATCTCAACGCTTCACTGTCAGTTTCATAGTAGTATTACTTTTTAAGTACGACCAGGGTAACTGGACACCGAATTAATGTCAGTTAAGTGCCAAGTTTGGGATTTATAATACCAAATATAATTTGGTATACCAAATAATAATTAATATTTAATTAAATAATAAATAATAAACAATTATTCTAGCTAAAGTCAGCAATGAATATATCACCTGTTTCAAAGTCAATAACATTGTAACATATGGTCACTATTTTTTAGTTATATGCCTCCATATCATTGTCTCTCACTTTCATCTGTGCCATTATCTTGCATCAATGTAAATAACCTCATTGAACAAACTTCTCCAGTTATTGGATGAGCGAAGCGAAGACTTCAATTTCACCGACCCCCCAAAAAATTTAGCTCCGTTGTTTTTTTTGTTTTTGTTTGTTTTTTTGTTTTTTCCGTCTGTTTGTTCGCTCTCTACCGGGCAAACGGCATATGCGATCTTGATGAAAATTTGACACGACCTTCGTTTTCTCTCTGAACTTAGACTTGCCACGTTTTTGGGTACAATCGAAGAAATATTTCTCATGAATATCGTACTTTTACGAATTTTTTCGATTTTTAGTGCGATATTTTCGTGACATTTGGACCGATTCTGACCAAACGGGTAGGGCTACAACGTTCATATTTCACATGCACATTAAGGTAATGGTGATGTATTGACTTTTGAAAGAAAAAGTAGAAAAAGGTAGCCAGAATCTATAGAAATAAAGCTTTTAAAATAAGATTTTTGTTTTTTTGTACGATATTTTTGTGCCATTTGGGCCAATTCTGACCAAACGTGTGGGGCTACAACGTTCATATTAAACATGGACATTAAGGTTATGGTGATGTAGTACCTTTCGAAAGAAAAAGTTGAAAAAGTTAGCCAGAATCCATAGAAATGAAGCTTTTAATATAAGTTTTTTACGGTAAATAATACCAATTGACAAGAAACAAAAGAAACTTGACAACATTCACCTACAATGCGTAGGCAGCAAAACAAAGCACTTGCAAAAGTAAAGATATCCCACGCAAACTAAAAACTTTAAAAAGCTCATCCATCAACGCGGCGGGACTTAAGCGTTTTCCTAGTACTATCGTAAAATGATATATATCAATATCATTATCATTAGTAACTCGCTTACTTTCAAATTCCACTTTTACTTATTAGTATTTAAATTTTCCATCATAATCATAATTGCTCACTTTTAAAATATAATACAAAAATAACAAAATGTTGTCATTATTCACAGGCTTTGATTTGATTCGCGTATTTCTGTTTTTCGCTATAAATAATAAAACACGGTTTATGCATAAATTAACACACAGTAGAATTTCTAAAACCCTTTTAAAATTAAATTAATATTATTGGTGTTCAGTTTTTATTTAAAGCGTATTAGAATATTATCAACTTACAAAACAAAGGATCTGCAATCACTTTCTTCACAGTGTTCTGCGGGCCCCTTCAAAGGGCCATTGTGAACGATTTGTACCAAAATGTCAGATTGTGATGAACCACAATATCTCTGAGGTTATTGCTGGAATGTACCACACGGCCCTGTATACACAGAAGGTGACGTGCTGGTGAGCGGCAGAGGAGAAGGTGGTGAGCTGGGCCAGGGTGAGGCAGACCTCTGGTGCCAGCCCTTCTGCCCAAGCTACCAAGACCCTCATTCTATAACGCAGTGACAACTTGTCACGCGAAATGAAACAAGAACTGCAATTTGCTAATATGTTACTTTATTTAGACAGTTTTTTCTTTATTTCACGTGAGACATTGACACTGACAAAAATGTTTGTGAGAACGTATCACAAAGCTTAAAGCTAAAGCGAATAAATATATTTAAGGCCTACTATGCTGTTTGAACCTTTCTATTGTTAATTTTTGCACCTTTTAAATGTATACGTTATGTTTTTCCGCAGAGATTTAACGAAAAAAGTGAGGTTGTGTATTTGTTTGGTTTTGCATAGTAATGGTATACACTTATATCTATGGTGTAGGGACTTTGGACATCAATAAAAGTAGGCCTGGCCTTTTAGGCCTCATTTGTATTACTATTATTATTGGATATTGCTTAACGTCTCATATTTATGCACATTTGTGTGATTTTGAAGCCTCATAGGCCTCATATGTGTGATTATTGAAGATCTAAGCCTTTACCTAGGCCATATTTATTAAAAAGGTAAGATACAATTTCTTACATAGTCTCTCTAACTAGGCATATGCACATGCTTTGTGTAAAGAATAGGACCTAGGGCACGAGACCTTATCAAACGTAGGCTGCTGATTGATTGATTGGATATTGCTTAACGTCTCATATTTATGCAACTTGGCTAATCGAGAGGAAGGGAGGGACGTAAGGGATGACGCGAGGGGACAAGGGGTGGACAGGCCTGTGCTGGTCAGGACCAGCCACAAGCGTATGGGGAGGTCAGGGGTTCCCCCACGTCGGGGTCGTCTCCGTCTGTGTCATCATCCGTCCGTGTTGTCATTGTCGTCGCCGTCGGGGAGGTAGTCAAAGGGAAGGGAAAAGTTCACCGACGACGACCCAGAGCTCGCCATTCGTTTCAGGGAGAAAAACTCCCCTTATCACGGGCCAAACCACGAGAAGGTTGCGAGTTGGAAGTTATTTTTATATTATAAGTGCTGATAGAGCTGGGCAAGCTATTTATCCCATCATAATTTATTGGATTGGATATTGCTTAACGTCTCATATTTATGCAACTTGGCTAATCGAGACGAAGGGAGGGACGTAAGGGATGACGCGGGGGGACAAGGGGTGGACAGGCCTGTGCTGGTCAGAACCAGCCACAAGCATATGGGGAGGGCAGGGGTTCCCCCACGTCGTGGTCGTCTCCGTCTGTGTCATCATAAGATATCACCTTATTTGTATGTGAAATGGATGTTCGGAGGAATTTAATCGTGTAAGAAGAAGCCGATTGGGCAAATCAAGAGGCCTCAAGGAACCATATGAGGCAGCAAAGAAAATGAGTAAGATAACTGATCCATTCGACGACATATAATCTTTGCCGTTGAAGCGCCCTAAAACTACTAATATGACTACAAAAGATTATGTAAAGTTGTACCGCTTGCCTCAACGCATTGTACATACCCTTGTATTATGTTTCTGTTTTGCATGCGTATATGTTAACCACCACTTGAACAAACTCATCAATGTGAAGCTCCAATGTTTGGCAGAAGCAGCAAAACTTCATCACCTTCTCTAATTGCTCCCTGCGTCTTCACTACCCAGCCCAATGACGGAAGCAAACAATTCAACAACACAACAAGCTCCTCCTGGGTCACCAGACTCCGTGAGCAAAGACTTATAAGACGACCCTATAGATGATCCTTGCACATCTGGTACCTCGCGTGGACAGCCTAGTCCCCTTAGGAATTCCTAAACCCCCTCTCGGTAAGTTTTAACATATGTTTTTAATAAAATTAGAATAGAAAAACTGTCACCTCGGCCCGACGTCTATCTTTTGTACTTTGTAATGACCCTCATGCATCTCTTCTTCAACACATGATATTGATGACCCTTGGTATGCCTTACACCTTTCTGCAAACTTCTTGTGCATGTCTTGCTTACTCTAACAACAATATCCCACAAAAAAATAATTCTTAATCATTCATGTTTGAGATTAAATTCCTAAACCCCTCCACTTGAGTTTTGCAACTTAAGTTTTTATAAAATAATTTGTATTCGTATTGTAAGTTTAAGTTTCTATTTGGTAAGTTCTTATTATCACGTGGATATATTTATTTGTAGATTAGTTCATATGTGCCATATATACATGTCAATGGATTGTTGTAAATAAATACGTAATGGGAAATGCACTAAATAAATAAATACAATTAACTAATAAATAAACAATAATAACTTACAGCTTAACATAGTATGTTTATTATTTATTTATTTATTCATCATGAAAACTTAAGTCATAGACAGCAAGTAAGTACCATACTACCGTAACGATTCTACAATTACCTTAACTATACATCTAAATAAAATACATTGTGACGACATGGCAAATGATACTCAGAGATAGAAAGAAAATGTGAATTATTGATTGATTTACCACGAAAAGAACCTGAAATTGCTTAATCATTTGCCACATCAAGAACGCTATTTTAATTACGCAATTTCTCTGTATTTCCCTGATTGTAATAACAAATTTATTTATTTCGGTTTATTGAGATTCCCAAGGACCTGTCATACAATTTGAGAAAAAGGGAATATGGAAGTAAGTACATGTGAATAATTAGCAATTACTGGTTATTGATTCATGAATGCTCCGCCATAGTATTAAATTGTGAGGATTTTTAACTGCAACCAATCAACGAATCAAATCAATTCTCTGCTGCACCGTTTTCCATTTTAATATATTCTAAATTCTTTAATCTGCAATAGGCCTAGTTGTGTTGCCTATTGACGATATAAATTATGTAAGAAGTAAAATAGCACCAGAAATACCAGTTCAATTGTATTATAAAGAACAATAAACACTTTCAATATCGCAAGAGACGAAAGCGCAAATTACGGGCCTACATCTATAAAACAAAGGTTCACGCGCGCGGGCTCCATATAAGCTAGCTGACGCGATGGGAAACGCATACGTGCTGTGGCCGAGGGGTTAACGTGTCCAGATCCAGAGGAAGGTATCCCGGGTTCGAGTTCGGGAGTCGGCGATAAAATTTAACACTATGTAATCTGTCTTAACTAACTTGAAATGGTCTCCCTAGTCTCACCCTACAGATACTGAGCCACTATCCTATGTATCATTGCTAAATAAAGATGTTTTTAAATTTTTGTTGTGGGTTATTTGCGTCGCTACAAGATAGTGCTAGTGTCCCATCCCATGCGTTAGAAATACGTTTTTTCAATACGCATTTATTTCGTTATCCACTATCTTATTTTAAACGTTAAAGCTATTGGCATAGGAACGTTATTTAAACGTTATCATAATACGTATTTGCAACCAAGATAAAAAACGTTACAAAAGTAATTTTTTAGGAACGTATTGTATACGTTTTAAAATATGGTACGTTAAAAATAATGTACATCCAATTGACAAACACAACCTTTACAAAACGTTTTGTGTATACGTATTTTATGTGTTAGGAGCAAGCGTTGGAATAACATATGAAAAACGTATAATGTGTTCATAGGGTAATGACAACATATTATAAATATCCAGATATTTTAAAAACTGTGAAGACATCAACACACCCTATTACATTTTAGATGACCTAAGCGTACGAGTAGATGGCTCAAGGGGTTCTTGTTGAGTTTTCTTCCTTTTGTCAACTCTTGTTGTCGGAGGTGGACGGCCTAAAAACATGTCCACAGGGAGAGCTTTTGGTTGAATATGACAGCCTTGCAAAACATGTTTCCATGTGGCTGGAAGTCTTTTAGCATCGTCCCGTGTATTCATGTTGTGTTTCCGTTTCTCCATCTCCACCGCCTCTCTAACGATTCGTGGCAGTTCATGTTCCACTTTAGTTAATGTCTGCAAATTTAATCCGTGAAAGTCTGCGATATAACATAATTAACTCCCACGGGGAGTACTATCATTATTGAGCTAAAACTTTTGAAAAACTCAGAACCAAGAGAGCAAAGCTGCTTTGTGATCTTGCTTTTCTCTGCCGGTGTCGTGACACTGACGTAGTACCAGTTGCTATGAAGGTAAAGTTCCACACCAAGAGTCCAGCTATTAGCAGAATTCTCAAGAACACGAGCAGATCACTCCTTCGTAATACAATACACTCAACGAGACGCAATCTTGACCAGGTGAGCGTTCAATTACATAATACTCATGCTGAGCTGTCATCATCGCTACACCCAATATTTTGGACAGAGGTTGACTATCTTTCTCAACAACGTGCTGACGACGTAACGATTTACACAACTTTGAATCAGAAGAAAAAGTATGAGGCACTGAATTCTAAACAAAAACCTCAAATCAAAGAGCTAGATGCTTCAAAAGTGGTATACAATCTTTCTGATTGTACGCTGGATAGTGATACTATTGCCCACCAGGATACCCACAGAGGCTGGATATAACCTGGATAAGATAACTGGAGTGGAGTCGGCAATATTTGGTCTCCCAGATAATTTAGCAGAAACTATTCGGCAAGATACATGTCAAGTACTCCGCAAAGCTCGTCCACCGAGAAAGAATATTTCACGCCAAGAGATATGAGCTTTGAACTCTCTGAGAAATAATGAAGATATCATCGTTCTTCCAGCTGACAAGGGCAACGCTTCTGTTGTGCTAAATACACGAGACTATCAATCCAAGATGCAAACTCTACTAGACAACCCTGCATACTAACTTAATAGGAGTGACCCTACAACATATCTTGAAAAGAAAACCAAGGCTAAGATTCTTGCCTCTGGTTTTGATCCCGAGGTAAAGCAATACCTAATTCCTAGAGTGAAGTGTTCTCGTTGTCCCAAGAGTTACGGACTTCCTAAAATACACAAAGCCGGTGCTCCTCTCAGGCCAATTGTAAGTTCTGTAGGTTTCTCCACTACAACTTCTTGCCAAGCACCTCGCTAAGTATCTTCAGCCATACGTAGAAGATGCCGACTCTTATGTACGAAATGCTGAACATTTCATTGAAATACTAAAAGATCAACCAGCCAAGTCTGAACATTTGTTGGTGAGTTTTGATGTGGTCTCACTTTTCACAAAAGTGCCTTTTTTAGAAGTTATGGAAATTATTCGCTCAATAATAAACCTCCTGGGTACATTACTGATTTGGTAGAGCACTGTCTTTCAAACACGTATTTCAGATATGATGGCAACTTGTACAAACAGGTCCAGGGAGCACCTATGGGATCTCCATTGTCTCCAGCTATTGCGAACATATTCATGGATGATTTTGAGGTTAAAGCTCTGGAAAATGCTCGTTTGAAACCACGTTTATGGTTAAGGTATATCGATGATATATGTGCCATATGGACACATGGAGTTGAAGAACTTAATATCTTTCTTGATTATCTGAATGGGTTAAATGAACATATTAAATTCACAATAGAAATAGAACAAGACAAATGCCTCCCATTTGTAGATGTACTTTTAATCAAGAAAGAGGATAAGACCTTCGGACATACCGTCTACCGTAAACAAACGCATACAAATCGATATTTAAACGCAGACTAACACCACCACCCAGCACAGCTTGCCACAGTAGTGAACAGGGAACACCCTTGCTATTAGATCCCAAAGACTGTCTGATGATGAGCACATTGCTGAAGAAATGATTGGGTTACGAAACACCTTACTCTCTAACGGATTTTCCCCCAACACAATTGCTCGAGCATTACATAAAACGTCGAGTAAAAAACCTGTTGATCAAGATATTCCAAAAGATGAACCCCGATCAACTGTGTTTCTGCCTGACGTTCAAGGAACTACTGATAAAATAAGCCGTTTACTCAAAAAAGAGAATATAAGAACTGTTTTTAGCACGGATAAGAACATTTCAACTATGTTACGTAACACTTAAGACACCATTCCTAACGAGTCCCATGGTATATACGAAATTCCGTGTGGAAGTTGCGAAAAGACTTACGTAGGAAGAACTAACCGCAAAATATCTGTCCGCATCGAAAAACATAGAGTTGCAGTTAGACGTATGGAAACCACCTCAGCTCTTTTTAAACATGCTTTCGACAAGGAGCACTGGATTAACTTTGATGAAGCTAAAACATTAGCCAAAGTGGAACATGAAGTGCCCCGAATCGTAAGAGAGGCGGTGGAGATGGAGAAACGGAAACACAACATGAATACACGGGACGATGCTAAAAGACTTCCAGCCACATGGAAACATGTTTTGTAAGGCTGTCATATTCAACCAAAAGCTCTCCCTGAGGACATGTTTTAAGGCCGTCCACCTCCGACAACAAGAGTTGACAAAAGGAAGAAAACTCAACAAGAACCCCTTGAGCCATCTACTCGTACGCTTAGGTCATCTAAAAAGTAGGAGGGTGTGTTGATGTCTTCACAGTTTTTTAAATATCTGGATGTTTATGTTGTCATTAGTATCTATGTTTTCTAAGCTATTTAGTTTTGTCTATGATTGATTGATTGGATATTGCTTTACGTCTCATATTATGCAACTTGGCTTATCGCGACGAAGGGAGGGACGTAACGTATGGGATGACGCGGGGGGACAAGGTGTGGACAGGCCTGTGCTGGTCAGAACAAGCCACAAGCGTTTGGGGAGGGCAGGGGTTCCCCCACGTCGTGGTCGTCTCCATCTGTGTCATCATCCGTCCGTGTTGTCATTGCCGTCGCCGTCGGGGAGGTAGTCAAAGGGAAGGGGAAAGTTCCCGACGATGACCCAGAGCTCGCCATTCGTTTCAGGGAGTAAAACTCCCTAATCACGAGCCAAACCACGAAAAGGCTGCGAGTTGGAATTTGATGGATGCCAACAGTTGTTTGGTTGATTGATTGATTAGATATTGCTTAACTTCTTGAATTAAAAGGGAAGAATATGGGTGATTTATGAAAGAAGGAGGAATAGAAAAGTGCATGAGACCCCCTTAGTGGGCACCGGTCACTACGTGGAAGAACTCTCTTCGACCGGTCTAAAGTTTTTAGAAAAAAACATCTTCAAACAAATTTCGAGTTTGGGGCAAAGCAACTACACAGTTTGGATATTGCTTAACGTCTTGAATTGAAAGGGGAGAATGAATGGGCGATTAATGAAAGAAGGAGGAATAAAAATGTTCATGAGAGTCCCCTTAATGGGCACCGGTCACTACGTGGAAGAACTCTCTTCGACCGGTCTATTGTTTTTAGAAAAAAAACATCTTCAAACAAATTTCGAGTTTGGGGCAAAGCAACTACACAGCTTGGATATTGCTTAACGTCTCATATTTATGCAACTAGGCTAATCGAGACGAAGGGAGGGACGTAAGGGGTGACTTAGGGGGACAAGGGGTGGACAGGCTTGTGCTAGTCAGAACCAGCTACAAGCAAATGGGGAGGGCAGGGTTTCCCCCACGTCGTGGTCGTCTCCGTCTGTGTCATCATCCGTCCGTGTTGTCATTGTCGTCGCCGTCGGTTTTTTAATTGGATATTGCTTAACGTCTCGGGGAGGTAGTCAAAGGGAAGGAGAAGGTTCCCTGACGACGACCCAGAGCTCGCCATTAGTTTCAAGGAGTGAAACTCCCCTTATCACGGGCCAATCCATGAGAAGGTTGCAAGATGGACTTTGCACATGAAGATATAACAAACGACATACTTGGCGACCCTGACGTGCTCCTTTATAAATTGGGATGCATCAACCATAGTCTGAACCTTACATTCAGAATTATTCATTTTTTATATCATATGCAGGATCCACTTTTTTTACCAGAGAGTCAATAAGGAAAGGACTTCAAAGTTGAAAACAAAAGAAAATAGAAAACTAGCACACCTTGCTTGTTAACAGCATAACAGTGCCACTGTTTCGTCAAGTCTCTGGTCAGAAATCTTCGGGAAGGAGGCACCACAAGATGCGTCGTACGGCCTACCTGGTGTCTCCAAGCCAGGGTCAACCGGTCCTCTTACACAGGGCTCTTTAGAGAGAAGCCCCAGTATTGGCCGGACGTTACCGTGTGATCCTGGCCAAGGGCTACGAGGGGGGAATGATGGAGCTCGCCATTAGTTTCAGGGAGCAAAACTCCCTTTATCACGGGCCAAACCACGAGAAAGTAGCGAGTTGGAATCTGAGGGCGTGCCGGTTGCACCAACTTGCGCTGAACTCGAGTTAAGTTGATCTGCAGGTTCACGTGAACTCGAGTTCACGAGCTAGGTTCAAGCCACCACGACGAAAACACCTGAACTCGAGTTTGAGCAACACGTTCGTTTGAGCTCGGCGCTGTTCGGGTCGCGCCTTGTAACGAGCAACGTGATTAGTTGAAAAATTAGCGGGCAATTCCAAAGACGTCTCCAATGTTATTATCAGAGGTTTTGTCCGATACAAATTTCAAACAATTGACACTTATCATTAGTCAACAGTTCGGCAGTTCTTCACACATACAGAATGGAGCCTACGATTAAAAAAAAGTTTATAAGAAGCCCTAACTTATCCAACACCGACAAGGCGCTGCTTATCAGTTAGGCCACAAAGTATGTTCATGTTATTGAATGCAAGCTCACGGACGGCAGGACAAAGAATGAGAATAACCTGTCATGGGACCACATTGCCGAAGACTTTAATTCACAAAGCGGATCGTGCCCACGGACGGCAAATTCACTACGTACTTGCTACGATAATGAAAAGAAAAGAGCCAGAATCGAAAACTCAAAATGCGGGGTGTTTTTTGCACATCTAATAGTAAAATGACGAATTATAAAATTATTTTATTTTAATATAGACAAAATTTAACTAGTTCTCAATAGATATTAAAAAAAAACAATGTTAGTAAAATAAGCTTTTTGCAGTATCGAAAACCAAATACGGTAAAAAAAATATCTCTACTAATGTCTCGACTATTTATTTTGTCTTTTTCTAAGTGCGTTACTGTATACACCGTTTAGATGATAGGTGGCCAACTAAATGGTTTGGGTTTAAATTATTGTTGGTTGATTAATTATTGGTTCACTAAATACCGCTTTGCTGTTATTTTACATAGACGTTCCAGGCTAATATAAATTTACAACATATTAAAACATGAAGCGTAATGAAAATAAGTACAACATAAAAATTGCAGGAAACATTTTTAAAACAGTTTACACTGAACAATAACACTAGTCTATAAATCAACAGTCAATAATATTTTGGTTCCAAATGATAATGTGCAATTAACTAGGAAAACGCTAAAGTCCCGCCGCGTTGATGGATGAGCTTTTTAAAGTTTTTAGTTTGCGTGGGATATCTTTACTTTTACAGGAGCTTTGTTTTGTTGCCTTCGCATTGTAGGTGATTGTTGTCAAGTTTCTTTTGTTTCTTGTCAATTGGTATTATTAATTGGATAAGCGAAGCGAAGACTTCAATTTCACCGACCCCCCAAAAAATTTAGCTCGGGTGTTTTTTTGTTTTTTTTTTGTTTGTTTTTCCGTCTGTTTGTTCGCTCTCTACCGGGCAAACGGCATATGCGATCTTGATGAAAATTTGACACGACCTTCGTTTTCTCTGAACTTAGACTTGCTACATTTTTGGGTACAATCGAAGAAATATTTCTCATGAATATCGTACTTTAACGATTTTTTTCGATTTTTAGTGCGATATTTTTGTGCCATTTGGGCCAATTCTGACCAAACGGGTGGGGCTACAACGTTCATATTTCACATGGACATTAAGGTTATGGTGATGTATTGCTTTTTAAAAGAAAAAGTTGAAAAAGTTAGCCAGAATCGCGCTAAATAAAGTTTTTAATCTACGTTTTTTGACTTTTTGTGCGATATTTTCGTGCCTTTTGGGGCCAATTCTGACCAAACGGGTGGGGCTACAACGTTCATATTATACATGGACTTTAAAGGGTTTATGGTTATGTAGTACCTTTTGAAAGAAAAAGTGGAAAAATTTAGCCAGAATCCATAGAAAAAAAAGCTTTTAATACAAGTTTTTTACGGTAAATAATACCAATTGACAAGAAACAAAAGAAAACTTGACAACATTCACCTTCGATGCGTAGGCAGCAAAACAAAGCACTTGAAAAAGTAAAGATATCCCACGCAAACTAAAACCTTTAAAAAGCTCATCCATCAAACGCGGCGGGACTTTAGCGTTTTCCTAGTTTATTGGATATTGCTTTACGTCTCATTTTATGCAACTTGGCTAATCGAGACGAAGGGAGGGACATAAGGGATGACGCGGGGGGACAAGGGGTGGACAGGCCTGTGCTAGTCAGAACCAGCCACAAGCGTATGGGGAGGGCAGGGGTTCCCCCACGTCGTGGTCGTCTCCGTCTGTGTCATCATCCGTCCGTGTTGTCATTGTCGTCGCTTGAATTTGACGATAAGAGAGTGATTGAGCCTATTTAAAGTACTATTGTAGTTCAAATTTAGATCAATGTAATGCTTTCAATGTTTCATTGTCAGTGTATAAATTCTAGTGGGCCTTATTCCAAGATGTGAAAATATTGTTTGGTTTCGTAGGCCTTTCTGTGTATCTGATTAGCTATATTGTGATCACCGCATTTTATATTATTTCACTATGTAATTGTATTTATTATTATAATTGTTATCACGAATTGTTATAAATGTGTAAATCAGGCGACACAATCTTTACTGATTGTCTTATTTTAATTTTATATTTGTATAACCTGTGCTTGTAAAATTGTTGAACTTGTCTGAATAAAAACAAAATCCTGGATTCCACCACCACGCATTCCATTTCCATTCCCCGAACACAAAATATACAGACAGTTCACTAAACTCCAGAAGGACCTTGCATAGTAGAAACGCATCTATAGGCCTATGCTTATCATTTTTTGTACAATTTAAAGATTTGTTTCTTAATCTTTTATCTTTTATATAATTTCTTTATATTTTTTTTACTTGTTTTTCATTGAATTTTTTTACTTAAATATAACAATAATTGTATAAATATTACATATAATGTGTTTGTTACTTATTCTTACTTTGTTATTATTTATTAGCAACAAGGTCAATGAGGTCGTGACATTTAAGTTACGTGGAAGCCCTTCAAAATACAAAACCAGTGAAATTATTTCATTCAAAATAGAAACAAAGTAAGTAGAAAATAACATCTCTAAAATTAGCCCGTAAATGGATATTGCTTAACATCTCATATTTATGCAACAACGTCAGCCACATTCAGATCCGCCCATTCAAGGTCAAAATGGGGGCGACATAAGAAGAATGTAACTGTGAAACCTGCCAGGACTCGGTTTCGACCAATGGGGACACAAAGCTCGCAGTGGATTTTAATCGACGACGTGAAAAACTAGGGCGCTTTAACCAGATAGGTCATATTTCGGCCCCCTGTTTAATGGAAAGTTGACGAGATGAGTTAATGGCATGATTAATGATTATATTGTTTTCTAAGTGTATATAAAAGAAAATAACATGATGGTACGATAATAATACCAAAACAGTTACTTTTGTACATATTTATGCAACTTGGCTTATCGATTTTTTGGATATTGCTTTACGTCTCATATTTATGCAACTTGGCTAATCGAGACGAAGGGAGGGACGTAAGGATTACGCGGGGGACAAGGGTGGACAGGCCTGTGCTGGGCAGAACCAGCCACAAGCATATGGGGAGGGCAATTGTTCCCCCACGTCGTGGTCGTCTCCGTCTGTGTCATCCCGTGTTGTCTTGTCGTCCCGTCGGGGGAGTCAAAAAGGGGAAAGTTCCCCGACGACAACCCAGAGCTCGCACATTAGTTTCAGGGAGAAGAACTCCCCTTATCACGGGCCATACCTCGATAAGGTTGCGAGTTGGAATTTGATGGCTTGCATTTGTCTCGAAAGTAACCTTTAGTCCTATATAATATTTTGTTGAGAGGTTTTGCGATGGAAACTTATATAAGAAATATTGGTTTCCTTACTATGGCAATGGTGTTATCGTTATTAAGGGAAAATTTACGAAATTATTATAAAAGAAGGGGAAAAACTGAAGAAGAGACGGCAAAGGAGGATTGCACTAGTGATGCAGGCCTTTGAAAGACGCAGACTGATTGCTGCAGAGGTAATTAAATTGATTTGTAACCTTTTAAATTGCCTCACTAGTCCTAGTAGGCCTACAAATACAATTCGATTAAAGTTACAATTTAATATGCCTAGTGAAGTTAGTTAGTAATTGGGGTTTCAGGGCACAAAACAGTAAAGTTATCAGTGCCCATCGAATTTTCTGTTTGCCAAATGAATATGAATTACAATTGAATTTAAAAGGTTTACTCTACGTAAGAAATTAATAACATTATCGCTGGTCGTGGAGTTGTCTGAAAAAATTTCTTTGAGGGAAGGTTTTAATTTAAAATCTTTTCTATCACTACTTTATTTTGTATAGGTTTCTAAAACGTGTTTTTTAGTTAAAGAAAATATTTTATAGAATCATTGATATAATTCATATATTGTAGCTAAGAAAAAGGGGACAATATTGTTGTATGCCTTTTATGAGTCCAGACATACAGGCCATTTTCAATGGAGACGAACTGAATACAAAAAAGCATATACGTATCACACCACTTGCCCTCAGATTGTTTTGCAGCAAGCTTACTGCAAGGAAATTACAAGGATGGGCTAAAGAGTTTGAGGTAATTGAAGTCATGTTTAGTCCACATTGATACATGAAATACATAAGTTTATTTATCTTAATCTATTTTTTGCTCCAGGCAATTGTATTTTTATATTGGTTGGCCATGGGTACGTGCTTTCGTGTGTTTGCAGTTAGCTTCAAGATCGCACGTTCCACAGCTCATATGTTGTGCACACGTACGCTAAACGAGACCTTGAACCTTATCCCAGATGTAATCAGGTTACCTGTAGGACCAGTAGTGGACGTGGTTGGTTAGGGATTTGGTCAGCTGTCTGGAAGCCCTGTGTTCAACAATGCCGCTGGGGCACTTGATGGCTGCCAAGTGCGAACCTTGGTGCCTTCAGAACTCTACCAACAGTACATTAATCGAAAGTTGTATTATGCGATTTACTTGCAAGGGCTTGTTAACCATAGGGAAATGTTCATTGACATTTGTGCCGGCTTCCCTGGGTCTGTCCATGACATGAGGGTATTACGACACAGCCATTTGTGGCTCAATAGCACCTACCTCCACATACTTACTTCACCATTGGCGATGGTGGCTTCCAGACAAGCCTACATCCCACATGTATTGTAACACCACACCGAGCTCCACGTACTAGAGATAAGCAAATTACAATCACCATCTCAGTATGGAAAGGTGTGTGGTTAAAAGTGCTTTTAGAGCAATGCAGGTGCGTTGACGATGCATTTTTACCAAGGAACTTGAGGTCAAACTCAAAACTGGGTTTGATTGATTGATTGGATATTGCTAAACGTCTCATATGTATGCAACTTGGCTAATTGAGACGAATGGTGGGAGGTAACGGGTGACGCGGGGGGACAAGGGGTGGACAGGCCTGTGCTGGTCAGAGCCAGTCACAAGTGTATGGGGAGGGCAGGGGTTCCCCCACGTCGTGGTCTTCTCCATCTGTGTCATATTCCGTCAGTGTTGCCATCGTCGTCGCCGTCGAGGAGGTAGTCAAAGGGAAGGGGAAAGTTCCCCGACGACAACCCAGAGCTCGCCATTAGTTTCAGGGAGAAGAACTCCCCTAAACACGGGCCAAACCAGGAGAAGGTTGCGAGTTGGAATTGATGTGAAACTAGGGATCTTCAACCAGTTATATCATATTACGTCGCCTGTGATATTGTAAGTTTATTTCGTCCCTCGTGGTGATGTGAGTTTTAGCACATCTAGTCCCCTGTTGGGGTAATTTTCTTATATGAAAATAGCGAAGCAATCCTAACTTTGCTAGGATTCGGACTGTTCATTCGTTTTCTAGTTATTTATATTTATTGTGTATTTAATATTTATTAACTTTATTTAAGCGCCAGTTCTATGCGCACGATCTACTGACATCTCAGTATTCATTCTACTTCTGCGCATGCGCGCCTGGCTGCACTGTCATTTACGCCGTTGCGAGAGTTTTCATGCTGTAGCAGTCGGCACTTTGTGTCTGGGAGCAGATCGGGACAGTCACTAGGCTTATAGCCTCGTCAGCTATTTGTGTACAGCCAACGCCCCCTTGTAGGCTGCATTTTGCGTAAGCCATGTTATTACTTGTTCGTTATTAATTATTCTTATTCACAGTTTATTGTTTGTTGCTCACTTTGTACCTGTATTTATTTGTACAATATAATATTCGTGTGTTAAACCTTGCCAAGCCGTACATTATTTTATTTCTTTGAACTGAAACATTGCTTTGTCGTCCTTACCACGACATAATTTTTGGTGACCCCGACGTGATCAGTACATTGCATTGCAGACGTGATTTGAACATTTCATTGCAATACGCGATCGTATTTTCTACAACGTATTTTCTTCATCGTATTTTCGACTACCTACGAAGCCTACGAACATTTAATTACCAGCGAGGGGCGTATTTTCAAGCAACGTTTTCTGTCTCCACGCCCGTGTTCAGGCAATGCGCGAGCAGTGACCTACATTCTCAAGCTTCAAGCAAGACCTAGTGCCTACTTACACAGTGCACACGTCGATCTTTCAAGCAAGGTCGATCCGACCTGTTCCCGAATATTCTCCGAGAATGACCGACGTTTTTTCTACTCTTAGCCTACTATTCCTATAGGCCTAAGCACCGAGAGTCGCCTACTTCTCACGCAAATCAAGCATCAAGCATCAAGCAA